>VDFB02034629.1:0-10270 GCA_007258455.2 Sequoia sempervirens
TGGTATCTCAAAAAAGAGGCAAAAATCACTTGCAAAACGCCCAAATTCATGGATAACCTATAAACTTAGTAAAATATAATAAATGTTCACATGGGCACCATCAACCCATGCCCAATTTAGGAAAAATGTAACTCCCAAAGCATCTTACACCTCATTACTCTTTTGATGATCAAACATGCACAACATGGCGCTCCATTTTGGATAACATGCAATTGATAATGAACCCACTATTCAAGGATGACCCTTCATCTCTCATTTAGATGCCTAGGATGAGGAATTTTCCATTATTACTTGTAACCGCCACCATTGAATTTATCCTTCGTTTATGAATGTAATTACAATATGTCATAGGTATTTTTATATTTAATATTTATCTATCATTTCCTTAGGCATCCAAGTACACCTTCTAAGGATCATGGAGACACATGAAAATAACTTAGGATTGCAAGGTAAATACTACCTTATCCTAAAATTCTCTTGAAGACTATCTATCTTCAAAGTGAATGCTATGATTACAGTGCATGCCATTAGGATGGTATTGGGTAAATTATTTCTCTTCTCAACACAAAGATATTGTATCAATATTTATATTTCTTCTATGTTTTTCATAATTTTACTGGAGGATAGAGAGTCGAAGGAGATAGTTAGGGTGGTCATGTTGGCTTTGATTAAACCATGTTGGAGAATGGGTCTTAATGAGGTACTAGAAGTTGTAGTTTCTAGTGCTAGTTTTTCATCTATAATTTGTTTATGGTCTCCTCTTCACATTGATCCCTTAGAATAATGGGTTCCCTTTGGATTCTCTATTGTGGGTTAGAATGATACCCTTCAGAAACACCATGCAAAGTGGGGCTTAGCCTTCTTGAAGTTTTCTATGAGCATGGTACTACCCTTAGGGGACTGACTAGGATTTTACAATTAACGGTGCCTCTTCTAATAGTGATGTTGATACTAGTCCAAAAATACAATTTTAATTGACAAATGTTTATGTTTTAATATATAATACTTTGTATATAAGCTTTGCATATGTCTCAATAAAGTGGTTTTTAAAATTCTATCCCCTGATTTTTAAATTGACACTCCATTGCTAAAGCAACCCTAACACTATATTATTTAAATATTTTAATATAAAGATATATCCCCCAAACCCCCTCACACACACCCCAATGTTTAAGAACCATTATCTACTAGTTACACATAATTTTTAAATTTTTATCATTTAAATAATTAGCCGATAGGCTTCCCTTGTGGACTTGCCAAGCCATGTAAATCCTCAGAAAACCTATCTCACCCTCTCCAACTGCTCAGTTGTCATTAAAATGTAGTGGTTTTCAGTGACCATCAAATCAAAATATCTTGCATTTAATATTTATGCATGTCAAATCTCTGAATCAAATCAGATTTCAGTAGCCCTAAAACCCAAATTTTTATATATTTTCTTTTCGTTTACTATGAATGGATTGAAGCAACAACAATACAAAGATTGGTTCTGGTTTGTGTCATTTGAATTTTTTTTTACTATTCCAAATTTTTTTCTTGCAAACTTTGTAATGAGAGGTGTCAATAGGGTAAGAGGGGGCATCTGCTTGCAAAGCCACACTATTGATTATTTATAAAGAAGGATTTTCTTATACTTATCAATGCATTTTGGAGTCTCTACCCTAAAACTATAGTGTGTCATTGGGAAGAAGGTCACACTACCTTGGCTTGCCCTATATGCCATAGTATGCAATATTTTCTCTTATATTTTTTTCTTCCTTTTGGTGTTAACTGGTAAATATAGCCTGGGAGGCAGTTAATAGGTTAAAACACCATTTTTTTGTGTTTCTTTCTTGTTTATTGTTTCCAAGGTTGCATTTGTAATATCCTCATATGCTCTGTAGATACTTTCCATTATTATTTGCATAGATTTGGTTTATGATGTAGGGGTTATGAGATATATTTTGCTACATTTCATTTAAAACTTATATTTTGTATCTTTCCTTTTTGGATCATGGGATACCCTTCCTAACGTCCCAAGGATAGCTTCTTATAGCTTAAACGTCAAAGAGAGCAGCAAGTGGGGCCTCAACTTCCTTTTTGGGTTCGCTAGATTTATTTATTTATTTGTGGATTCTAATTCTCTCGTTCCTATGCAGAAGTATGGTGGAATGTTGATTTGTAGGTCCAAAATTGCCATAGAACTATAGGTTCAAGCCATTCCGAGGCTTCTAAAAACAGGGAGAAACCTAAGCAAGAAAACTAGCTGCCACTCCTTCTTAGCTTCACACCAATTTATTTTGGGAGATATTTTGTTTCTTTGTGAATACTTGATAAATTTTTTTGTGCTTATCATTTTCTTTTCAAATAAGAACATATATTAAATATCATTTTATTTTTTGTGGGTTTGCTCCTACAAGGCACATAAGGAAAAAGAAAGATGCCTTACGATTTAAACACCTTATTTTCTTCTAGGCTTATGACTTATATGAATCTGTTTTGTTTTAAACTAAATCTGCTACACTATATTTTATTTCTTTTGATATATATTATATTTTATTGCTATTTTTTTTATATATTATTCTATTGTAGAGCATTCACCCAGTACAATTTTATTGGGGTTAGTCTTATTTATTTTCACAAGAACTGTTGTGACTAGCGAAAAAGAAATACCCTCAATCATTTCAAGAACATAGTATATGTCAGAAGAATTATGTATTTATTTATATTAGATCATTAATATTATTTATTTTTCCTTTCTCTTTTATGTTTATATATATATATATATATATATATATATATATATATATACTGCTAACTATCCATTGCTATGCATAAAATTCACATATCACATAAGTGTTAAAGATTATGCACAATTGCTTGCAAATGGAAACAAAGTATAGGAAATCTATTTGCTAGCCCGAAAAAGAAAATTATTAGAGAGAATTTTTTTCAATCATAGTATAATGATGCTATTGTTGTAACTTAGGTGTCGTAACATTTATAGGTTATGACAACTAGATTTAATGACATAACTTGATTTTCTGAAGGAAGATAAACACAAAATTGTCAACCATCTCCAATTATAAGGGAGACTCTTATACCTAAATTCATTATCTAAGTTTTTAAACTAGAATACAATTAATCTCATTCCCTTTTCCAATTATATGTATACATACATTGATTTGTTTACAAAGAAGAAAAAAATTGAGATAACTACTTATTTTCACCCTTACTATAGAGTACTAACATTTTCTCTAATTCTATTAATCATGATACCATCATAATAACAACTTTCTTTCATATAATTTCTTCATTAGTGTTAATTAGTTGATAGGTTGTCTTTTAAGTGGACTTGTCAACTATTCTGCATAAACAACACAATATTCACATTCAATGATTGAATCAGTGTTAGTTGAAAACAGACACAGGGTTCCCCACTCTTAAGAACTGGAAATGAAATTGTAAAAAGGTTTTATAAAAAAGTTGTGTGCCAAGAAAAACCGAGAGATAAAATAAATTACAAAAAGTGATCAATCAACAACAAATAAGATTGCACTTACGGTTACCTGTATTAGTATATTTGTTGATTATTCAATCATTTTGCAACTAAGCAACATCCATAAACAATGAAATAAGAAAAAAACAACACAAATATAGAGAGTTTGTATTACTAAGCTCAAACTTTCTATTTAGGAACCATAAATAAATAGAACTTCATATGTTTTTTAGCCTCGTGTTCTTGTCTTTTAGCCTTCTATTCTTACGTACATGACTCTTGATCTTATAACATCTCATCATGACTATTGATCTGTTGGCTTTTGATGCTCTTCACTTAATGACCCTTTATATTCCTTATTTTACTCTTTCATCTGTAGATGATTGATTATTCCAACACAATCCCTAATGGATCATCCTAGAGAAGTATTGGTTCATGAAATGCTATTTCCAATTTTGCTCAAGTCATGTAATGCATCCCATACTCATACCCAGTGGATCAAAGTAAACTAGTCATTTACTATGACATTTTCAACCTTCAAATCTCTATGCAATCACATTCAACATGCCGTCTAATTTATGGATCATAGAAATTTGAATTCGGCCAAAATCCATCTTCCATGTGTTAGCCAAATCAATATTCACCCATCTCCTTTCAAAATAAGTTCTAACACTTACCACACCAATCTCAAATTATTATTTCTAATTTTAAATCATTTCCATATAATCAACTTCTGTAGTATTTCATTTAATAAAATATTAAAATATTAAAATATATTTAAATTTTACCTATAATAATAAATCACTCTTTCCCTACTTCAATTTTCCATATTGAAAGGGACCGCGGGAGCACCAAAACAGTGGGAACCATTCCTCCTGCGTGGGGAAAGCAGTTTCTTTTAATCTTATTAATGGCCGTTAAAACGTAGGAGGGATATCAAATCGGCCCTTGTCTATCCAGCAGTCTGGATGCACTTTTTTTCGGCTACTAAAAGATTTGCTAATGCCATTATCTCTGGATCACAGATAAAACAACACCATACAACTGGGAGGAGATACAAGTGAATAGAAAGGAGATTGCTGCACTACTTTGGGAGATCGAAGCAGTAAAAAATGGTATCAATATGCCTGAGAATGGGAGAAGATTAACAACAGCCAAGGAAGAAACTGCATTGGAGACAGCACAGATAACTAATATGGAAGAAGAGGCATCCTCTGTAAACAGATCACAAAAAATGCTTCACACTGAGGATATTAGAGAGGATTTCTCTGAAAAGGAACTTGTCCAAACGCTTTCAATAGTTGCAACTCTGATAGCTACTGTTACTGTCGCTGCAGCGTTCATAGTTCCAGGGAGAGTGAGTAATGAGCAGGGTATTCCAGTGCCGCTGCATTCGGCTGCACTCAAGGCTTTCATAACGTCTAACAGTCTAGCTATGTGCCTCTCCATGTTGGCATTACTTTTGTTACTCAGAAAAGGTTTCTCTGTGTTTCTTTTACAGGGTAAGAGTTCTGGGTTGCTGTCACAGCATGAGGGTTCCATGTTGGACAGAAATTTCGGAAATCAGAAAATTGGATCTGCCTTTGCAAGTGAACTCGTCTCGTTGGCGTTCGTGGCAGCCATTGTTTCATATTCAACAGGGTTTTATGTTTTGGTGGCTCCCAGCTGCTTATGGTTCGCGGTGTTCATTTGCTGTGTGGGATGCACCGTCCCCTTCTTCGAGATCGGAGGGCGGATCGTAGTAATTTATAGATTGAGGTGGCTGTTATTAGGGGCTATTTTTAAACATATTCCAGTGTATTAGTCAAGAATTAATTTTGATGAATATTTCTTTAAAGATATCAAATTTTCAGTTATCTTATTAAGCAGTCATATGTTGGGAATCCAGTCTGTCAAAGTCATTTAGTTGTCGAACTTGGTCTTAAGCAGTCATATGTTGGGGATCCAGTCTGTCAAAGTCATCTAGATGTCGAACTTGGTCTAAACACAAGTCAAATGTAGGGGATCTAGTCAGTCTAACTCACCTTGGGGTTGAAGTTGGTCCGAACACACCTTTGGGGGTTTCAACCTTGGTGTATGGATTATATATCACATACTATCATCCTCACCAATTGTGCTCAACCAATTGAGTTACAATCCTTTGAAAAATATGAATATTTTTAGATTATATTGTAATAATTTTTCATCAAAAATATTTGTTACTATGTGATAATAAAAAATATTATACAATATATTGGATAAACATATTTATAAATATTTTCTACTTTTTAGCAGATCAAGTCTAAATTTTCTATTGATTATTTGATTATTAAACTAATTAATATTTAAGTAGAGTGGTTATTAGATTGATTCTTACCATAGATTGTAAGATTTTATGTAATGTCATTTGTTTGGAATGTAATATGATTTGTTTTAATTGTATTTTATCTCTATAACATTATGCAAGTGAGTTGTTTCACATCTTACCTCTTGTTTGTTCTACAATCTTTCTTGGTTTGTTTTACCCACTTGTAGACAACCTTACCAATTCATTTGTCAATGTATATATGAATAACAAGTTTGTTATCATTGAAATTGATGAGAACATTTGTTTTTATAAGACACATAACATTTTATTTCAAAGAGTAGTTTTAATTTTGAATTATATGAATTGACATGTAATATATAAAATTATTGTGATACATATATACAAAAATTATATATAATTTTGATAATAAATTATAAATTAATATTTAAAAAACAACTTTAAATAAATAATCATCATAAAAATATTACTTGACATCAACAATCAAATTAAACCTTAAGAGAGATATAATTGATTTTATTATTATTAATAGTATTGGGTACTATCTAAATTATAAGGAGCAACAAAATGTTCCAAAGAGATAATGACTAACATCAACTCGTTAGATATAAAACTCATGTTCCAAATATAATTTAATTGAAAAAAATAAAAAATTAGTGCAGGAGAAATAGAAAATCGGTCTTTACATCCCTAATCTTCCATAGGGACGATTTCTACATTTGGTTTGTAATGATTGTTGGCAGATGCTAAATGAGTTTGTTAAAATGATTCTATAAAATTTTAATTAATATTTAATTGGAAAAATAATATATATTATTTTTAAGTATGTAATATGCAGTAAATATTGAATAATTTTAAAGTATAGGAAATTATCCACATGGTGTTAATGTTTATACATTTGTTAAAATATTTTGTATTCAATAGTCATGTTTATGAATAATTGTTCCTTTATATAGTTGAAATGTAGATGTATAGTTTATAGACTATGTTGCTAGACATGTCTTTACTATTAATTATTCACTTTGTAGGTTAATGTTGTTGGACATGTCCATGCTACTAGTTGTTATCTTTGTAGGTCAATGTTGTTGGACATGTCCATGCTATTGATTACTCACCCAAAATATTTCATGTCTTTTATTTCATTTTTGGTTAAGAAGTGATTCTCTTGTCTTCTATTTTAGATGTTTCAATTTTTTAACCTTCAAGTGAATGTAATAGGTAGATGTAAAACTATAATTAAGGCCTCTTTGTCAACATTCTTCTAGCCTATGTCAAATGGGAGCTTTGGAATATTGTGTGGACATCTATTTGGAATAGGTTATGGGCATCTATCAATGGATAAAGGAAGGGTTTTTTTTGTTAGATATGATAGTTGAAACTGTCTTGGTGGACATGCATGCAAATTGTGGAAGCATAAACAAGGCACACAAACTATTCGATAGAATGCCTCAAAGGGGATACATCCTCTTGGACTACAATTATTATAGGGTATGCACAAATGGATTTGTTCAAAAAGTTTTATACACTTTAATTTTCTCAAACTTTCCTTTTTTATAATATATGTTAAATGGGCCACTTAGTTTTCAAGTTACTATTTTATGAGATAGGTTTCAATTCATGTGTTTAAACCATACTCACGAGCAATTCTTATATCTATGCCTTAGATCCCTATTTTTTCTAAATCTTAAATTTATAGAAATAATTAAAAAGAGAGAGGTAAAGATACATTTCTAAAAAAAATGTTCCACAAGTAGATTTTGACTAGAGTCTTACCAACATACACATTAGAAAAACTTAAATTTCACAAAGAAATGTGAACAAGTTATAAGTTTTCTTCTCAATAAATCACAATGATAAGGTAGAAATGCAAATATGGGATCACACAATTCAAAATTGTAATATATCCATTTACCAAATCATGGTGAGCAACTTTAGTACAACTTGGAAGAAGAAAAAGTATAGAGAGGAAAACTTGAGGTGCTCTTTTGGAAAGAACATAAATTTTCATTATTTTTTTCCATCATTCTTGTGCACCTAATAAATCTTAATTTTTCAAGGTAGGGTCAATGCAGGAACATGGGGGTCCAAATTAGGCCTCTAAGTGGCGATGAAAATTCAGAAAATTAGAGTTAGACAACTTGACATAAAAATTTGAATAGGTTATTAACATAATTTAAAAAATATGTAAGAACAAAAGTTGTAGCAAATTGAATGTAGTTTCTAGACTACTAGTCCTTTTTTGGAAAAATGTAAATCTGTTTTGCAAAAAATTGAAATTTCAATGCAGTGGTACTAAATATTTAGGGAAAAGATAAGAAGCGGGTGTATGTCTAACCACCCTAAGTACAAGAAAGAAAAAAATATTTTTTTGTGAATCTTTCAATATAAGTAGAGGACATGCCCAGATGTGTCAAATTTTTTTTTGTAATTTTTTTCCATGTAAATAATTAGTTATGATTTTTTTATTAGAACTTTTTAGAATTATTAAAAAGTCTATGTCTGACCACCATAACTTGGTCAAAACTTTATGATATTCATTTTTTTTTAATCCTATAGTATGTGAAGCATAGAATGTGATGCATCTTGTAGCTAGTTCGAAAAATGTTAAGTAGTTTGAAAGTTATAGAGGTTTTTCAATCAGCCTATCAATCAGGACTTTAGTCGTAATGTATGTAGAAAATCAATAATAATTATTTATTAAATTCAAAATAAGGCATAACTTATATTGTTGGAAAGTTAATAATTTTTTCTATAAACTCTTTTTGTTTCATGAAATTCGGATTAAAAAAAATCGTCATCCACAAGGGAGAACTTCAAAAAACTAAGGAAATTTGGTAAATACGTTTTTTTGGTTGAATTTCCAGGTTAGGCAATCCCAAGCCAAAAACCAGGGCAAACCTGAGGGAATCCCAAGGCTGCAAATTTTTTCAGAAAAAATGGATATCCATTTCAAAACGGATATCCATTTTATTTTTCAAAATGGATATCCATTTCAAAAAAATGGGTTCCCACTTTCCAAAACGGATATCCGTTTTGAAGACCTAAAAAACCCTCTTTAGTAAAACGGCCATAGCGTTTGTGTTTCTTATCAAAATTTTGACTTTTTATAGGTGTTGGAAATATGATTGAGAGCTCTACATAATGGACTAGGTGGTTTTTCTATATTGTACATAAAATAATAATTATAATCATTTGAACTTCATATTTCATTTTTGAAACATCAAATACTCACTACTTTCACATGCAAAGTCTCCTTTTCATTATTTTTTTGTAACACTCATCTCAAAATACTTGAAACATTAGAAAAAGTAATGAATAATGAAATATTTATAGTTTTTGTAGTAAGGAGATGAACAAATCTTCACAAATCATCATATCTCTTTGTCCCTTTCTTTACCTCTCTATATATCACTATGTCTCCCCTTCAGCTCTAGACCTATCCATCCTTCCTTTCTTCTCTCTTTGTTCCTCTTTATACCTATCTTTCTCACTCTCTCTCCTTGAGCTCTAGACCTATCTTTCTACCTCTATCTCCATCCATCCATCCATCCATCCATCTCTCTCTCTCTCTCTCTCTCTCTCTCTCTCTCTCTCTCTCTCCCTCTCATATCCTCACTCTCCCTCTCCCCTCTCCCCCCTCTCTCTCTCCCTCCCTTT
Source organism: Sequoia sempervirens (assembly GCA_007258455.2). Taxonomy (NCBI): domain Eukaryota; kingdom Viridiplantae; phylum Streptophyta; class Pinopsida; order Cupressales; family Cupressaceae; genus Sequoia; species Sequoia sempervirens. Next base: position 9,441 of record VDFB02034629.1, read on the forward strand.
GAAGTTTCTCTTCCTCTTAAGTCTCTCTCCCTCTTAGGCCTCTCTCTTAGGTCTCTCTGACTTCCTCTCTCCCTCTTAGGTCTCTCTCTTAGGTCTCTCCCACTCCCTCTCTCTCTCTCAATCTCACTCACACTCACACTCTCTCCCTCTAAGGTCTCTCTCTCTCTCTCTCTCTCTCTCTCTCTCTCTCTCTCTCTCTCTCTCTCTCTCCTCTCTCTCTCTCTCTCTCTCTCTCTCTCTCTCTCTCTCTCTCTCTCTCTCAGGTCCCTACCACTCCCTCTCCCTCTCTCTCCCTCTTCCTCTCCCTCTCCCTCTCTCTCTCCCTCTCTCTCTCTCCCTCTCACTCTCCATCTCCTTCTCTCCCTCTCTCTCTCCATCCCTATGAAGCCTCTCTCCCTCTTAGGTCCCTCTCCCTCTCTCTCTCTCACACTCCATCTCCATCTCAGGTCTCTCTCTCTCCCACTCTCTCTCCTCTCTCCCTCCCTCTCTCCCTGTCAAGTCCCTCTCCCTCTCCCTCTCCCTCTCCCTCCCTCTATCTCTCTCTCTCTCTCTATCCCTCTCAACTCTCCCTCCCTCCCCCTCTCTCTGATGTCTCTCCCACTCCCTCTCTCTTTTCTCTCTCTTAGGTCTCTGCCACTCAATATCTCTCTTCTTTCATGTCTCTCTCTCACTCTATCTCTCTTACTCACACTCTCCATCTCCCTCTCAATTCCCCTCTCCCACTCTCTCTCTCTCTCTTTCTCACACACACTCTCTCTCTCTCTCTCTCTCTTCATCTCCCTCTCCCTCTCCCTCTCTCTCTCCCTCTCCATATCCCTCTCTCCCTCTCT
>VDFB02034630.1:0-37477 GCA_007258455.2 Sequoia sempervirens
TCAATCTTTGGCACAAATCTTTGACATCCTGATTCTTAAAGGGGGTTCCATTATTTGAGATGAGAGTTTGAGGAACACCATAACAGTAGATAAGGTAATTCAGGATAAACTTTACAATTTGTTTCCCCATTATGTAGGTCATAAGAATGTCTTCTACCCACTTAGTAAAGTACTCAGTGGCGGTTATGTTAAACTTGTGGCCATTGGATGAGTTTGGAGTGATTTTTCCTATGAGGTCCAAGCCCCATTGTGAAAAAGGCCATGGTGTGATCATTGGCTGCAATTCTTGAGCTAAAGCGTCAATCAGATCCCCATGTTGTTGACACTGGATGCACTTCCACACATACTGATGAGCTTCTTTTTCTATGGTTGGCCAATAGTACCCCGTCCTCAACAGTTTCTTAGCTAATGTCATACTACTAGAATGGGACCCACATATGCCATTGTGTACTTTTGTTAAAGTAGTTAAGGCTTCCTCTTGGTTAAGACATCATAGTAATGTCCCTTCGATGCTTCGGCGGTAAAGGGTATCACCTAGGGTCATGAATCAAGATGCCTTTTTAACAAAGGTCTTTTTAAGGTTCGAGGTGATATCTGATGGAAGGGTTCCTCTACTTAGGTAAGTGAATATGTCATGATACCATGGAGATCCAGGATCAACAATGACACACGCAAATTTAGATTCATGGATTTCAAAAGCTGGTATGAGAAGTTGTTCTACGAAGAATTCACATTGGAGGATGTTGTTCGACATGTCTAGTAGTGATCTGATTGTTCCCATGGCATCTGCTACTCTATTGTTTGTGCAAGGAATCTGCTCAAAATTTATTTCTATAAAGAGATCCTTGAGATTCTCCACCATCTTATTGTAAGGATTGAGCATATCATCTTTAGTTTGATAGTCGTCATTGACCTAGTTGATAACCAGTTGTGAGTCTCCATAGACTTTCATTTCTTGAATCTACCACTGAATTGCTATCCTTAGACCTGTGATTAGGGATTTGTACTCAGCAATGTTGTTAGTACATAGGAATGATGGACTGTATGATTTTGGAATGTAATCACCTTGAGGGGTGATGAAGAGAATGCCTGCTCCAGATCCATGTTGGGTGAATGATCCATTAAAGTACATCCTCCACTGAGATATGAGATTGATAAGGAATAATGATTCATCAGGGAACTCAGATATCAAGGGGTTCTCAACATAGATAGGTGCTTTTTCCAGTTTTTCTGCAATTACTTGTCCTTTGATTACTTTGCGCTCTACAAATTCTATGTCAAACTCTATTAGGATCATCACCCATTTAGCCATTTTTCGTATGAGAGTTGCTTTGGATAACAAGTATTTTAATGGATCAATCTTTGTAATGAGCTTGATTTCATGTGACAACATGTAGTGCCTAATTTTTTTTGAAGCAAAAACAACTGCTAGGAATGCCTTCTCAATGGGTGAATAGTTCACCTCATAGCCCAGCAAGGTTCTATTGATGTAGTAGATGGATCTTTCCTTTATGTTTTCATCATGTTGTGCTAGAAGAGATCCTAGTGTTGTTGATGTTGCTAAGATATATAAGATCAATGGCTTGTTCGATATTGGTGGCATGAGCACTGGAGGTGTTAGTAGATAATCTTTGATCTGCTGGAAAGCTTTATCACACTTATCATGCCATTTTTAGGTTATCCCTTTATGGAGAAGATGTGAAAAGGGGTGGATTTTATTTGATAGTTGTGCTATGAACCTTCTGATGGACTGTAGTCTTCCTTGTAATCCTATCATTTGTTGTAGTGTTTAAGGTCATTCCATGTCTAGGATGGATTTTACCTTTGTTGGATCAATTTCTATCCCTCTTTGTGAAACGATGAACCCCAGAAGTTTCCCTAATGTGACCCCAAAAACACACTTTTTTGGATTTAGCCTTACTTTGTATTCTTCAAGCCTGTCAAAGATGGGTCTTAAGACTTGTATGTGCTCACTTCTCTTCTTTTATTTTTCCAAAATATGTCCACATAATCTTTGATTGTTTTGTGGATCATGTTGTGAAAGATGAGGGTCATTTCTCTTTGATAGGTTGCTCCTTCATTCTTTAACTCGAATGGCATCACATTCCAACAATAGGTTCCCCATGGATAAGTGAATGCAGTTTTATGTTGATCTTCCTTTGCAATTATAATCTGATTATATCCTAAAAAACCATCCATAAGTGACAAAATTTCATGCCCAACTATTTAGTCCACAATGAGATCGATGTTAGGAAGAGGGAAATTATCCTTCGGACATGCCTTGTTCAGATCTCTGAAATTAGTGTAGATTCTAATGCCCCCAGTGAGTTTTGAGACTAGTACCAAGTTTGAAACCCACTCAGGATAATCTATCGGTCAGATGAATCCAACGTCAAGAAGCTTTTGTAATTCTAGTTTGACCAAGAGTGCTATCTGAGGGTGCATCTTCCTTAATTTATATTTAATAGGCTTAGCTTCAAGATAAACTGCTAAGTGATGCACAACCACTTTTGGATCAAGATAAACTGCTAAGTGATGCACAACCACTTCTGGATCAAGATAAACTGCTAAGTGATGCACAATCACTTCTGGATCTATGTATGACCATGAAAATTTGGCTCTTCACTCTTTGAGGAATGATGCTAGGTTCTTTTGTTCTTCATCCAATAAATATTCGGCATAATAAGTGATCTTAGGTGCTTCCTTTGTTCCCACATTGAGTGGAGTGGCTTTTTCTTCTAGTACTATTGTTCCAATAAGGGGGAGATTGAATACCTCATCCTTGGGTTCCTCAGAGAGGTTTTCACCATCAGATGCATCTTTTTTTTTTACTATTTTAGGATTAGAGAGTGCCACTAGGTGGTTTTCACTCAAAGATTTGCATGTTAGTTGTATTTTGTTTATTTTGTGATTGAAGGATTAAATCATCTCCCCATAGTATGCCCCTGTGTCGAGCTCTATGTCGAAGCCTGCTTTGTGATCTACCCATGATAAGTTGTCACGGAGTCCCATGAATTTTGAGATCGCTTCATCATTTTTGAATAAATCTAGAATTGATGGTCCTTGTTGGTCCATGTCAATGAGTTGTGGGTATACTAGGCATATTTCAGTTGGTTGGTTGCTTGAGACAAAGGATGTTATGGATATCATATAGAGGGTGTTGTTCTCAAATAGGTTAGCAACATCAAGGGGAAAGTCATCTAAGGTTGTATCACGTGATGTAGGTGACCAAGAGGAAGCCTCAGCTTGTTTAGCGGAAATACATTTTCCAATAAGTGTGACCTTGCTAGTAGTACAACCTAAGCCAAGGTTTTTTATTCATTTCTCAGGAACGATGGGTTCTAGTAAACCGTTGTCATTTTGTCCTAGCTTTTCATTCTTGTTATATCCTTAATTTTGCATGAGTTTTAGGCCTTTGTTATCATCTTCCATGGGAAGAATAGGTATAGGTCATTTGTCTTGATAGAGGACTTTAGAGAGATCTTCCTTATTGACATCTTGCTTCAAATCCCCCCACTTGGTGAAGGTAGGAGCTTCCATCTTGATTGTTTTGGGTTCTTTGGTGTTGGATATGGGTTTCCTATGAGATTGAGGAGAAATAGGTAACTCTCCTAATGTGTCTTTCAATAGTTTTTAGTTCCCACAACCATCATCCTTGATTACTGCTTTGGTGTCGAGTATACTCTTCACAATGGGTATTTTTGTTGCTGAAGTAGAGGCCAGAGATGATGGGTCAATAAATGAGCTTGATGGTGTAGGCCCTTCATCATTTTTAGGTATTTGGGGAATCTTATAGAACTTGGCTTCAAGAATTTTGTAATAGTTAAAAGGCTCAAGGTCTCCATGGATAGTGATTTCTCTGCCTTCGAAAGGAAACTTCACAAACTGATGATAAGTTGAGGCTATAGCTTTTAGAGCATGGATCCAGGGTTGACCAAGCAGTATGTTATAGGGAAGATCAAGATCAAGTACTTGGCATGTAGTTTCTACAATAAGAGGTCCCACTTGGATTGGAAGTGCAATGATTCCTTGTGATACTTGTGCTTGGTCATAATATGCTCTAATGGTGGTACTCTTTGTCTTCTTAATAGTATCTTTTGAATAGCCTATATTTTTTATCAACTACAAGGTACAAATGTTCAAACCAACACCTCCATCTACCAAGACTCTTTTGACCTTATTTTTATGAATGACAACCTCAAGATGTAAATCACGGTTATGAGATGGTTGTGATTGTAGGTCTTGCTTAGAGAAGGTAAGAAGATGGTTGGTGATATGTCCTACCATGGCTTAAAACTGATCAGTATCAATGTTCTCAGGAGCATATGAATCTGACAAGGCTTTCTCCAATATTTCCCTATGTGCGGGGGATAACCTTAAGAGTTCTAAGATAGATATATGTGCAGGGGTTTGCTTAAACTGGTCTAGAAGATTGTACTTGCTAGGATTAGATGTGGGAAAAGTAGGTTGTGTCCTAGATTGAGATGGGACTCCTTGAACGGTTATTTTTTTACATCGTTTGGTGACTCCATATTTTGTATTAGCTCCTTTGCTGGTAACAATAGTGATAACACTATCATAGGAGGCAACTACATTGGAATAGGTATGTTGCACATTGGTGTAATCCTTAGATTTTTCATTGTTATTTTCTTTTTTATGATCTGACATAGGGTTCTTGTATATCCTAAGATCCTGATTCCCAACTAGTACCTCAGCAGATATGGTATCATTTTCTATGAGGTCTTGGATGATGTTCTTAAGTTTCATGCAATTTTTTTTTGTCCTTTGATTTTGTGAAAGTCGCAAAGATCGCGCTCATTATACCAGGATGGTTCTCTTGTGGTTCTTGGTAGTTTTCAAAGTTGGGAAGTGTTATCAAATTTGACTCTACCAATTTCTTCATGATTGTTTCGGTGGGTTCTAATAACTTTGTGTACTTGTGTTTGGGATAGTTGTTCTTGTTAGCGATCCACCTTTGTTGCATGTCAGTGTTATTAATCTGACTATTCTGCTAAGGTGTTGTTTGTTGCACAACTAACTATATGTTAGCAACTTGATTGTTATTAGGCCTAGGAGCACTTAATATGACCTTAGCGTCTACCACACCGTCATTTGTTACGTTTTTGTTCGTAGCCCAGACACGAGGTTTCTCATTCAAACTAGCTGAAGCACAGTTGTCTTTGTAAGCTTGAGTATTTTCTTGTGAGATTAAAGCTCTTTCAATGTTAAGGGCTCTAGGGAAAAGTTCGTCATATGATGTGATGCATTACATTTTCAAGTGGAATGATAGATTTGGATCTAGATTGTCTATGATAATTCCCACTTGTTGTTCATTGGGAAGAGGCCACTTGCTTTTACTAGATCTTTGTCTCCATCTTTGCAAGAAAATAGCGAACGTTTCTTCTTGATTTTTTCTAAGAGTGTATAATTCTTCTAGATTGATGTCCATATCAAGATTTAAGGAGTAGTGATAGATGAATTTATTAGTGATTTCTTGAAAAAAAATTATACCAGGAGGTAGATGAGAAAACCAATCCATAGTATGACTTGTTAAACTTCGAGGGAAGAGGCGCATTAGATATGAATCATTGTAAGCCACCTCCATTCACATGATGTTAAATTCTTTGATATGGTCCACAAGACTTCCTCCCCCTTTATATTTGTCAAATTTGGGGATTTCAAAACCAGGAGGGAATGGTATCGTTGCTATGTTTCTATCAAATGGATAAGGACACAAGTTTTTTGTATGGGGTTTCTTTACCTTGCCCATGCGAAGGTCCTACATTTCTTGTGAGATTACTTTCAATTGTGATGCTAGATCATCTTACGGGTTGGGTGGAGGAACATATGGTGGTATGACAGATGAGTTGTATGGGGTGTATGGTGGTGTGAGATTCTGTGAAGATGATGGGGGTATTGATGTATATGTCCCTAATGCATTTGGATTGGCGATGTTCAAGTGAGGATAATAAGAACCTTGTTGCTGTTGGGCATACTGTTGAGCTAGTAAGGCTTGTTGTTGAGCTTTTTGTTGATGTTGTGCCACTAGGGCTTGTTGTTGTTAGTGTGATAATAAAGTTGCTTGTTGTGCCTAATGTTGTTGTGTGGCTTGTTGGGTTGCTAAGGTTGCTTCTTGTTGTTGTCATTTTTTTTGTGCTAAGGCTACTTGTAGTGCTTGATGTTGTTGTTGTGCTAAGGCTGCTTGTTGTGATTGATATTGTTGTTGTGTTAAGGTTGCTTGTTATGCTTGGTGTTGTTGTTGTGCTAAGGTTTCTTGTTGAGCTTGATGTTGTTGTTGTTGTGTTAAGGCTACTTGTTGGGATGCTAAGGCTTCTTGTTGATAGGCTGCTTGTGCTTGTTGTAAAGCGAAGGCATGTGCTAGTAATGTGGGATCAGGTGGTTGTTGAGACATCTATGAAGGATTATGGATATTAAAGTTTTGAGTGGGGAATGTATTGTTGATGAGAGATAGAGGGTTCCCTTGATCTAACACTCCTTGCAATATGGTAGAATGAAGTGGAGGAATGTATGTTTGAGGTCACAATTGATTTGGCATAGTAAAGGGAATTGTGGGAAAAGATGAGGACAATGCCATTAAATTTTGAAATGGGGATGACACACTAGGACCTTGAGTCCATTGATTGAAAAAATTTCCTTGTCCCATGTTTTGAGGATTTCCTTGTGCCAAAGATGTAAACAAGGGATTTGTGATCAAGGTACTTCCTAGATTGACAGAACCTGTAACCAAGGGATTGTTTTGAGGTGGATTGATGGTGGATGGTGTGGATGTGTTTTGTGAAACCAATGGCATGGATGGACCCATTGGAGGATTAGGTAAGGATGTCCCTATTTGTTTCAAGGGTTGACTCTATGGTATGGTATTGGTATGCCCTTGCACATTGTTTGGAGATATCTAATCTGCATTGCTTTGTGTAATGGTAGGAACACTTGTGGTACTCATGGATGCGGATGAAGAAGGATTCCCTTGATATGTTGAAGTCGTGGTTGAGTAATCAAGGTCTAGAGGTGTGTATATCTATTTAGGATCTTCAGGAGCGGGAGGAGCACCAAAGCTAGGCATCCAAGTGGTTGTGTTAGGTGGAGGATTGGTTTCAAGTGTTCCCACAAGTGTATTTTTTTCAAATGAAAGAGCATGTCCAAAGTCTTTAGCAAGGCTTGATGCAATACTAGGAATGCAGGTTTGATTTAGCCCTAGCGTTGGAGTTGTGAAACCTTGTGTTAAATCCTGTGCCACAAACGTCGGGGAGATAGGAGTTACATTTTCAAAGACTTGATGTTCCATTATTTCTTCCCTAGTAAGTTCAAAGGGGTTGTTTGTGATATCTTATATCTCATATGGTCCCGATGGGGATGAAGGTTGTTGTGATGGTGTAACTTGACTCCTTGGATCGAATTCTAAAGGATTTGGATCACTTGAGGTAAATGTCACCTTTTTTTTTCTCCATGATTCTCTTGTGTTATGATCTAGTCTTTACCATAAATGTTGTGTCACTTGTGGGAGAGTTTTGTTGAGATTTATGATGTTTGAATTCTCTAGTTGAATTCAAATCTAGGTAAAAGAGATGCTCCTAAGTATTTTGGGAGAAATTGTGATAGAGGGGGATGAAAAGATGGATGATGTGGGAAGTGATCTTTGCAAACGTTTTGGGATAACACTTTTGACTTACTCTTGATGTTTTCATGTTGGGATAAAAGATGTTTATGAACTTGTAAATCTTTAGGGTAGACTCATGACCTTCAAGATGAACTAGTTCAAATATGATAACTAAATTAACTAAGTGCATGGAAAAGGATGCATTTCACACACAAAGTAGCTAAGTTAGAGTTTGGTTTGATTTTATTTGACATTTAAGTCACAAAGTGTTAGTGTACTCGAAATTTTGAAAAGATAGATGAAGTGAGAGATGAAATTTTATGAAGGGGTGAGTGAGATGTTTGACCCAATGTTGACCTTAAAGTGATCCTTTGCTTTGAAAAGATCATGGTAATGAGAATGATGATAGACCTCTAAAATGTTCAAATCCTAAAGAGACAATGTTGACCTAGAAAATAGGATGGATGGGAATGTTTAAACTTGTTCGGGCCCTCCTAGCTTGAGCATAAAAGTTTCTTATCAAGGTGTAATGATTGCAATAAAGTATTTTGGCCCACTTTCTACTAAACTATGAACTACGATACCTACATTTGCAATGACGAGCTGGAGATCTTCCCCTATAGATTTTGATTGTGTGATGGATCATCTAGAGGAGTTTGATATCATGTAAAAAGATCAACATTTTTACTCCAAAAGAATGCATATAATTTTGGACTGTACCTTGAAGTGTTTCTACAAAATTTTGCTACCAACCTGTCTCTATTTTTGTGAAGCGATAAAAGGTGTTTCTTGACAGCTTTTGGAGTGAGATGCCTAAGTCTAAAATGACAACCTATAGACCTTACCTTAGGGATCTTGATTTTGTGTGAGATTATTTACAAACAGTTCAAGTTTATGGATGAAGGGAAGATATTTATTGTCATGCAGGTGGTGGTAGTATGGGCCTTCCAGCCTCAATATCAGCTCTTTCCTCTTCTTTGTCTAAAATGCTTGTTGCATTTCTCCACTGGGTATTTGTTTCCTTTGTTTCAAAAGTGAAGCTTCTCAAACTACTAATGAGATCGATTTGTTCTTCGTTAATGAGTTCAAAGTTTGGTTGAATTATAGCACTTGGAAGATCAGGTTATTCCATGGGAGCAATCAGTCTCCAAATAGTCATGTGGGGTTCATTTGTCAGTTTATCTTGCTTAAGTGGATTGATTTTACAAACACTTGTCTTGATTATGTGTTCAAACTAAATGTTTATGTCAAAAACATCATAACTTTCACAATGTCCATTTAGTGAAAATCATTAGCTTAAAGCCATAATTTCCTGTGTTAAAGCACTAGAAAGCGACATCCCTTCCAGAAAAATATCTCATTTAGAAGCCAACACCCAGAAGAACCATTTGACCCCTACCTGTCATAGAGGCAGCATTTCACCTAGGATTCCTTCCATCTCGATTTCTTGTAACCGAAGCTAGCATTATCACGTGTTCCTATAAATGAAGGTATCAAGGAAGCAATAAAGATGGAGATAACTATTCCATACCGATTGAGATCGTCGGATTGCTCATATCAGTTGATTGGCATAGTTAAATCCCCAAATAATAATATATTTGAGGGGCAAAACAGGCGTAGTAAAACTTTGATGTTAGGTGGACGATCACTGACTAGTCTTTGGGAAAATATGGATTTGAGAATAATGTCAAGATATTTCAAAATCTCTAAGGATAAATCCTTAGGACAAGCAGTAATATCAAGGCTAACTTAAGAGGTCCATATTTAAGCCAAAGTGTTTGAAATTTTGAGGATGATAGTGAATTTTGTTTTTGTATCATTTTCAAACCAAGCAAAGTATTAAAATGACTCACAATCATTACAATCGTAGGTTTGAAATGACTATATTTTTTGAGTCCCCACTCAGATTTCTCCAAACACTAAACAATGCGAACAATTAGAGATTTGGCGACACTGGCTCCCCTCCATGACACACACTTCTCGGGACCACCAAATCTTAAAATCCTTAAAATCTAGAGATCAAAAGGATTTTTTTTGTTTCTACAATTGAATAGTACAAATGTGGGGTGGCTTCAGAACAACTATTCTTGTACCAACAAATATTAAGGATTTTTGGCTTCTAAACAAGGGTTCATAATAAGGGCTTCAAATTTAGGGGGTGAAATGATAAACTCCCTCAAGAGGTCTCCCAACCCTTAGAACAAGGGCTTTATGCATCATAAAGATATTGGGGGAGAGCTATCATGTACTGCTTCCCATTGATCACAATTTTCATTACAACCACACATTTATATCGCGGTTTGGAAGAGCTTGACGTTAGCTCATTACAACTTGGGTCATTCCCTTGGGGTGAGGACTTTTTCCCACCAAGGTATTCCCTCTAAAGATAAACAATAGTGAGGAAGTACATCCGTAGTTTGATCATCTTCATTCGTAGGAACAAAGAGAACACACGCTATGCCTTTTTCTCACTCACAAGGGGGTTCAATTTTAATCCAAATTGAAAGATGTAGGTGATTTTGCAAAGTGTTAAGGATTTTTTTTGTTTCTCAAGGTCACCAAATGGTGTGAGAGAATTGCAAACGCATCCACTAACAACGTTGAAAACCACAAAACATTGCAAATATTTGTAAATGTTAACCCTTCAAAGCATTGATGGGTTTTTTTTAAGCACCAAATGAAATATGAGGTTGCCTTGTTCAATTTTAATCCCAAAGTAAAATGATTATATGAAGGTTCAATTTTATCCAACTTTGAGCATTCATTTTAAACCCAAAAAAAAAATGACGAGGGTTCAATTTTAGCCAACTTTGAAAATGAGTTTTAAGCCTACTTGAAATCTAGTTGGTCCTAAGATTGTAAGTTTTAAGCCCAATGGAAATTTAGTTGTCCTAAAGCATTAAATAAGAAAGCATGAACGTTGGGTTATAATTGCCCCAAAGCATCAAACGCTTGTTACAATTATAGAATTCAAGATAGAAAAGACTTTCTTCACTTTAGCTCCATGTCTTTGAACCTACAAAACCCTATTATTCTAGCAACTAGAACATAGTCAAAAGCACATCAATGGTCAAATAAATCAAAGAAATTAAATCACATGTTGAAAAAACAAGCATAAAATTTCTTACCCTGGTTGGGCATCGTTGAACACGATAGTGTTGCAATTTGAAGTATGGGTGTCACTCTGGTGAAAACGTGTGTCGCTCTATAGCAGAAATAGTGAGCATAATAGCGTTGAAATTTGGTCTAGTGTCGCTTCTCATAGTGGCGTCGCAGTTTGAAATTTGTCGGCGTCACTCTGGTGAAGTTTCGGCATCATCGTTTGAACTTTTCGATACCTCTTGATTAAATCAATGTTGCCATATTTAAATCAGCATTGGTGCATTAATTTGGCGTTAGGATTTCAAATTGTGATGGCATCGCTATATGGCGATGCTCTTCAAAAAGCGTCATTGTTTGTAGTTTGGGAGTCACTGTATCTTACAAAACAATAAACAAACATAATTCGAGCTAAAAAATTGTTAACAGTTTCCCCTCCCTCTAGCGCCAAAATGTGAGAAAAGGATTGTCAATTTGGTTCGATTACGCTTAATCCATGATGAATTAAAGCATAATCTACCCAAATAAACCTGCATCTACCAAACAAGATCATTCAAATTGAAAAGATTAAACTAAGCATTTAATTGAAACTAAAAGTTACAAACTACAAGAATAGTTAAATTCTTACTCTAACCCATTTGAAACTTATCCTGTTTTGGAATTGGTGTCGTGTTGATGTGAAACGATGAACCTTTCCCAATCTCGTGATTAGTGAGTCGGTTTCAATCGATTCTATGGAAGAGAATCGATGAAACCATTGTGATTGATGTATGAAAACATAGTTTATGCTAAAAATGAACATGATGCAAGCCAAGTTACCATGATTTTATGCTACAAATGATCTACTTATGCTATTTCTAAGCTAATTTAAGCTAATTCTAAGCTAAAAGATGAAAACCCTAATTCATATACAAACTAAGATGGATGCATGGAAGCCATTAATGGATGCTCTAAGCTATTATGCAATTAAAATTAACTAAGATAAGCTAAAAAGTAACTAAAATATGAGTGTAGATGCAAGTAAGTTCAACATCATAAGTTTTCAATTGAAAGATGGATCTATTTGTCTCCAAATAGTAACCTATTTATATGAGAGAAAATGAGAAATGGAGGGTTGAGATTGAAAAAATTAATCAATGGTCCAAGATGAAGGAGATGCTCGAGGCATGGATCATGGATTCTCATCAACGGGTGAGAATGCATGATGGGATTTGATCAAGGGTTCACAATTGCCTCAAACAAACACACTTTTGACCTACTCACATAGGTCAAAGGTGACTTGTTCAAAAGGTTAAAGGTTAAAACTTGCTCAAGAAGCCAAATGAAAATATCCCTTTTTCAAATGATGGAGGAATAAGAATATTCTTTTGGAATATTCATTTGGGTGAGGATAAAAGGCATTTTGCAAATTAAAAGAAATTCTTAATTGTGCAAAAAGGGGATAAGGAATAATCCATGGGAATATTCCCCTTTTAGAGGAAAATTAGTTTAATTTCTAATTAAACAAGATTTAATCACGCACTTAGGGGATTTGAGGAATAAAGGTGATACTCATTAAATTAAATGATTTAATAAATGGGGAAGAAATGAAATGATATTTAATTAAATAACTTAGGGTTATTTAATTAAATGAGATGACTTAGGGAATTAAATTAAATGATTTTATTTATTTAATTTAATGAGATGAAATGTTAGCGTGAAAAGGGATGAATTAACTTGATTAAATTAATTAGGTTTATGGATGAAAGTGATGTAATTAGTTAATTAGCTAGGCTAATCTAATTAATCAAAAGAAGATGGGTCTAAAGAGGAAATGATGTTAGTAAACCTATTTCAAGTGTATGATATCAATTAGGACATTTTTTAGTGTCTATAGAAGCAAGACATTTATCATTTATTGAACCATAAGGTTACTCAATAATAAAATTTATAGAGTCCTTATTATTGCTTAATGATGGAATGAAGTTTTTAAAAGAGATAATGTAACCTAGTGAAAGTTCTCACCCTATTGTTACTCAAAGTGGTATTAAGTGATGACTTTAAAATCATGTTAGACTATAGAAGTCAGGTTTTTTGCATTCATGCTAGGTTGCAAAACTAGGATGGTTTATATATATATATATATGAAGTTGTTATGATCGTGTTAGAACCACATTAAAATGTGGGCACGACACATCGGTTTAAAATCTCTTGGGTCTTCCAAGGTTACTACTCCAAGGTAGGGTTATAGATTGGGGGAAATATTTAATCTAATGGTATTGAAGTTCGATTAAGAAGTAACCTATTGGAGATGTTCAACTCCTAGTATGTTTAGAAAGTGGTGGTAGCTTGATTTAAGCACTAAAAAAAATTGGTTGGGTTTTTCTAGCGAAATTTTTTGGCATGACAGGTGAAGTGATTTGATGAAGTGAACTGAATAGATTAGTGAGTAGATTGATTTAACTTATGAGTTAACTAATTTTGATTTATTAATTAATTAAATGAAGTGGATTTTTTTATATTAATTATAGTATATCAAAACAAAAACCCTCAGATAATATGCATCATGATTGTATTTCTGAGATCAACTAAGTGTCATACACGATAAAAAAGGATTATGATTTTTACAATTTCTTTATATATAGTATATTTATCACTTATAGTGGTTTTCATGTAGGGAGATTAAAGTCATTTCGGCTTTCACTCACATTTTCAATGTTGTAGCATCTCAATGGAGGGTCTTTATCATAAACATCTGAGTTAGACCAAATAATTTCAAATATGATGTTATTGTCCATATTATCATGAAATCTAGGTCCATGTAGTCCCAGGTCTTCTTTCAAAGTCTTTACGCTATATTTATTGGTGTGTTTCCTTTGAAAAGATAGGTATTCCTTTCTAAAGGGCCTACTACTTTATAATTTGAAGGGCTAGTGTCTTACATATTTAATTTCCTCTTCACAGATTTCTACTTTGTCTTCCTTCAGCAACTTGGAAAAAAAATTCTTTTATATCTCCAATGCAACAGTAACTTGCATAGAGACATTGAAAATAATGAGTCTTCTTGTAGTCTTGGTAAGAACTCTCCTCCTACCTTAAAAATTTTATTTGATTCTTGCTTTCCAAATGGTCCATAAGATTTCAGTTGACAATATTAACCAAGATAGATTCAATGACATATCAAAACCTTCTATTTGGCCAACAATTATTTCTTTCATTTTACTATTTTCTCATTCTTCCCATCCTTTCAAATCTTAGCAAAGCATTTTCCATATTTCTTAGCATATAGACAATCAAAAAAATGTGCTTAATGCTTTCAGATTTTCTACATAATGTACAAATATCCAAATTTGAAACATGAAATGCAACAGGTAATTTTTGTAACAGAAACAACCATTTGAAGCTAGCTTTTTTTGGTTCCAACACACTATTTCAGTTCCATTTGAAAATTGTTTTCCAACATTTTTTATCTTCCTTTAAATTCCATTGGAAATTGACATGGTCAATCACAACATTAGAGTCTGTTAGGGATCTGTAGATGATTTTTGGGTTTAGATCGAAGAGATTTGTACCATCAATCCAATTAAAACCTTCTAAAGAGTTACAGGTACCTTTAGTATAGAAATTCATGTTATTCTTGATGAACTGATGTTATTAAAGGCCTTTTTGATCATCGAGTAGGTTCTCCACTAAGAGGGTGGGAGTCCATATTCAGTGGATACAACAAGCCAAGCTTTGAGCTAGTCATTTTCTAAAAAATCATTAACATTATAATTCCATTTTATTTAATGCTTTGCTAGAGCAGCCTTGTAGCAAAGCCATTGGTTTTCCCTAATGGGTTAAATTCCACCATGGTGAGGATTTGAGACATATTTTTCACTACTCATTGGCTTTTCTTACCATCAATCTCGTTGTCTCCCAAGGTTTCGAAATGGTTTTGAAAAAATTTGATCCGTTGGGAGACATAGAGAAATCTCCAAGGAGGAGATCCCTTAATGGGATATTTTCCAATTTTTAGTTTTTTTGGAACCGCTTTCTTTATATTATCCTTGAGTAAGATTTTCCAAGGTTCATTACCATTCTCCAATTTAAGAATCCATTTTATAGCTAGGGAAATACCTTGTTTTACAAGTTTTTTATGTTGGTGCAAATAGATATGTCCCCTATCTAGTCTTATCTAGATCCTATTTACATTGTTAAGTACACTTAGGTCTTAGGAGGGGATCTTTCTAGTTAGAATTAATTGGGGGAATCTTTCTAGTTAAGCATTAGTTGTCACTTAACTAGTTGGATTTTATTTATTGCTTGTGTCCTAGGCTATTTAATATTGTCTCATTTCATTTAATTATGAAACAAGCATTTAACATTGGTACATCATCACCATTGCCTATATAAGCAAGGCTTAATATGTACATTGTAGTTCAATTTAGTGAGCTCAAATAATTTTTAATTGTGTAAGTCCAATATATTACTGCAATCTTGAGTATTGCATATTGGCCATATCTTGCATCCATTGTTGTAATTTCATGTTCTTGATTTTGCCTCTTGTAGAAGGCTTTTTTGTGTTTTTACATATGATCATGGAGGCTTGAGTCCTTGAGTGACGCTAACATGGTATCAAAGCTTCAGAATTGCAAAACCCTTCTTAGATATGAGGTTGATTCAAGCTTGAGTTTTTGTAGGGTGTGCATTAGGGGAAAAAAAACCTCATAGTTGAGTCCAAAAGGCCCAAAAACCCCCATTTTCATATAAAACACTTCATCTTTGGGTGAAAAAAAATTAGGCTATTTTTGGAAGGTTTACAAATTTTTGACAAAAAAATTTCATCATTTCTACAAAATTTGTACAGATCCTATGGTCTATATAGTACTCGGGTATACAGTACTCGGGTCATATCATTGATATGGTTATTATTTTACAATCACAAAACTTTAAATTTTTTAATCATTGGTTTTAATTATTCATATCCAATGTGTTGGATTTAGTGCAAAATTTCAATTCGGTTCAATCCATTGCAAACAAGGTAGTGAACAAAGTTTATCTAGAATTTAATGCTTTATTGAAGAGCATTCAAGCATATGATTTCACTCAGGGTGAGGGATTTGTTGGTAGTTTGTTTCCCAAGGCACTACCTTCTGCATAAACAAAGATGTGTTGATGTGTATGAGGTATGAAGTTATGTATGTTGAAAGACTCCTTGAGCTACCTATATATGGCACTCAATAGGCACCATTTTGAGTTCAGTAGGGATGAAATTGAAAAATTCAAGAAAAAATGCCATGCCATTTCAATTATCATGTCACATGATTATCCACAAGGCCAACAAGTAAGCACTGCACAACCAGTTCGTCGAGCAATCAGGGATAATCGTCAAGTGCCAAACATCAACATAACAATGCATTATCAAGCTTTAGTAGCAAATCAAGTGCACATGGTAGCTCAAGAGGAATAGGGTGAAAATTCAGTTCAATGTTCTCATAGGGGTAGTTAGCAACTTCATGGTTGCAATCATTTTTGTTTAAGCTAGCAATATAATAGTATATGGATGCATAATCTAGGGTGACAAGGTTTTCACGTATAGGGGTATGAAGTTGTAGGTAGCAGTAAAATTGTATAGGGGGTTACAATCAGGTTTTGAATGTAATTTTGTTTTGGCAGCTAGGTAGATGAAAATGTTTCTATGATTTTTCAGCTTGCAAAATAGACACTCTTGCCTTCTTTTGCAAATATGTAATTATCTATTATGGTTATTAATATAATATTCAGGCACCTAGCCTTTTTTCTAAGAAAAAAATTATTGTATATTATTTGTTTTAGCCTAGTGAGTGGTTTTATTCAAGTAGTTCTATTGAAAGCCCTCGAAGTAGCTTAAGGCTGGTGGAGCGAGGGGCGGCACAACTTGCCCATTGCCCACTTTCCACCCCGTCATCATCAATCGATGATGCTTCATTTTTAAAAAAAAATTGTAAGTGCCTGGTCATATTGGTGCCCAAGCGCCTAATTTTTTGACCCCAAGGTGCTAAATTTGCCCCCCATGTGCCCAAATAGGGAAATTTTTCTTTGAGCCATAAATTTCCATCCAGGTGTCAAAAATTTGCAAACAAGATATCTATGAAAAATTTGGTTTTGAGCACTTCATAGTGGTGTAATCCATTTTTTCATATTTTTCCTTGGGTGAATTTTATTGTTGGTCAAAGTCAAATTTTCCTTTTTAGACTCTCAAGCTCATAACTTTTTTCCACGATCTCTGATTTTGTGATTCTTACAACATTAGAAAGGTATTGAACAGCTCTACATTTCTATTTATGCACTTTTTTCCAAATTTGGCTCTAGGTATTTTTTATTTATATTTTTGCAATTTTTCATTTTGGTTGATTACTTGGACATACTGCAACCTGGAGAAATTTTATCCACTAGGGAAGGCTTCATTTTTAGTGTAGACCATATTGGGAGAGGTTACCTTTAGTTTGAGGATCTCATCTTGAGATATTGTTGTAATTTTTCCATCTTTGATCCATCTTGGCATTGTAAATCTAGAACACATTTCTATCATTGAAAATGCACTACATATAAAGTGCCACATATATTATTGGAGGGATTATTAATTGATTGGTTGGAGGGTTCTTTTGGTGCATTATTTTGATCTGTTTTCTTGTGCTATTTCATTTTGATGGATCATTCTAAGGTGTTGGATTCCAGTTGTGTTTATGGTTTGTCCTTGATGACAAAATCCCTAATCCTTATGATTTACAATGGCACTTCTTTGATTTCACTTGGCTTTTATAGAAATTTATTTGTTATGTTTCAATTTCAAGATGGTGATAAGAATTCTGGTTCAAGCTATGAATACTATTTCTGTGTCTGAAAAAGCTTGTAAGTTGGTATTCTTTGTCAAGATGGTTCTCTTTGCATTTCACAGGCTTTCACATATCGGCATGAGTATGGCAGGGTCTCCCCGATCCACTTTGAAATGTCTGAGTTGCCTATTGGCAAGACATTTCTAATGTTATGTCAATTGAATTTAACATTCTGGTAGCTTTCGGCGTAACACTGTTCGTTGTCTCAGCGACAGTTGTTATATCAGCATAAGTTAAATATGTCGACATGTGGTCTCAGCGATATTGGTTTGTCACACCGACCGACACAGGAAAGAATCTCTATCGGCATGAGCTTGGTCGTCGGGCTAAGGTCATAGCAAAAAGGTTATGTCTCTCTGACTAATGCATGTGGATGTCTTTCGGTAGGAGTGTTGTAATCGGCATATGGTCTCTTTGAAAACATATTGTCTTACTGACCGTGTTCAAAAAGGTCTTATCAGCAAAAATTTTTGTTCGGTATAATGTCATAACGAACCCTATGGGTCTCGCCAATGGAAAATATTAAGGGCTCTCGGTGAAACATATTGTGTTCGATATAATATCTCTCCGACTGTGGAAAGTCATGGCGAAGGCGAATGAAAGGCTTTCGGCAAAAGGTTGGTAAAGTCTTAGCGACTCAGAGTGAATAAAGTCTTTCGGTGAAACTTAATGTATTCTATGAAACATCTTCCCGACAACATTAGGTTACAGCGACAGTGTTAAATCAAGATAGAAGGCTCATCGATAAGAAAAACCATTTGTCACAACGACCAATGTGTATCGAATGTCTTTCGGAATGACAAAGTTTGTTCTCCAAGAGGTCTCCCCGAAAGTTGTTTGTTACAGCGATTGTGAATGAAACTAAAAGGGCATCTCGGTAAGAAGTTTCCTCATGTCTCAGCGAAAGAATGTTTTACTAAGAAAGACCATCGGTGTAGCATGTTGTATTTGATATATCTTCTCTCTGACTCTGGTGGTTCTTGGCGAAAGTGACAACCATAAGGTTGTCTGGCAATGTTAGAGTTGCCTACGACATAACGTGTCATCGATTGAATTGAAAAGATTAGGGCAAACTTTTTGAGTTTATTCTCTTAAGCTAGGTATCGAACCCTAACCTGACCGCCATCATGAATGTTTATGTTTATGTTGTTGCTGACTGTAACAACTTCTACAGAGGTCTATGGAAGGTTTTTTTGATGCGCCTGTCTGGTTGGATGCTCGACAGTGATTGATGGAGCCATGGGAATTACAGTTTTGTCTAAGAAACAATCTCACAAGTTTCAGAAGCTGAGTGAAACGGCTCTTGTTTTGGTTGGTTGTTCTGCTGTTACTTCTGAAGTTTGTTACTTTTCTGGCATTGATAAATAGGAGCAGAAAACTAAGTTTTATGTTTGGTTGTTATTGTAATTCTAAGATTATCATTCTTGAGCTGTATGAAAATGTATGATAAAACTCTGCGATAAAAATCTGAATAAAAATGCAGAGATTGTAAATTTCTTTTCTATGAGGTATTTTAGGGATTCAGTTATTGAATCTTTAAGGTATTCTATAGACGAGAAAACAGAGCAATATGTGCTTAACTGAAAACAGAAAAATCCTCTGAAACATTACTATTGTTCAAAACATAATTTGAGGGGTTGGTACTCCTTGAGATAGATATTTGTAAATGAGGGGTTGATGCTCCTTGAGTGGGTGCTCAAAAATCAGCCTATAAGGCATTGTGAACAGTTGATTAAAAGATTAAGCTTGGAAGGCATTTAGGGAGTGGTTAGTATACCCCAGGAGGGTTTTCCACTTGGCAAAATATTGTGCCTCTTTGTTCTTTTGTGTTCTCTCTGGTTTACTATGATGTTGTTGTTTCAGTTCACTGTTGAGTCATTATTTTTCTCAATTCTGTTTATGAATGATTACATTCAACTCATGAATTCTCTAATCAGAATGATATTGAGATCAAATCTAAGCTATGTGTTTAAATATTTTAAAATTCAGTCAAATAGTTAAGACACTGATTCACCCCCCCCTCTCAGTGTCATTTTAACTCCAACATAAGGTTCCTTTGCTAACATCATATAACTATTCAACATCACATCAACATTCATGGAGTATACTAATAAATGAAGGTCACTCTCTATATGTTAAAAATAAGGTACCTGAACCTACTAATGCTAAGAAAAAGATAAAATGGATGATTGAACATACCAAAGCTCTTAGATGTCTTCGTAAACTTGTTTCTCAAGAATTGTTGTCCAAATTGAATCATGAAAGAATTCTCATGAGGCTTGGGACAAATTGAAAACATTATATGGTTCTTCAGATGAAGTAAGAGGCTATCAATTTGATAATGAATTAATGAGCCTTTATCCTAATAACTTTTGACAACATCCAATACTACATCACTAAGTTTAATGATCTAAGGGAGCAATGCAAAACATGTGGAAATGATAAGGACATTTAGTTGGTATATAATTTATTGAACAAAATTGGTCCTGATTATGTTGCTTTTATTTCTAGATTTCATAATCATAGGTTGACTATAGTTTTTTTGTATACTACACCTTCATTTGCATCATTTTCTGAGATGTTGATACATGGGCAACAAAAGATTATCTCGATGGGTCTCATCAAGTCTTCTAAATCTTAGCAATTATTGGCTAGTCAGGTCAAAGAATTAGATAATACTAATAAGAAGTAGAAGAAATCGAAGAACAATCCACATTCAGATCAACCAAAGAATAAAACCTCTTCCTCAGATAAATCATCTAAGAAGGATAAGTCTACTTGTTCATATTGCAAGAAGTTTGGGCATGATGAACATTCTTGTTATAATAAGGATATTGATGAGTTGAAATATCTTCTCAAAAAGAATCAAATTGATTTGCCTTCTAGAATGTTTGAGTCACTTTATTCTTCTTTGTCTTCAAAATAGTCTAAAAATGACAAACATCATACTACAAGTAAAGCTCTTTGTGCTTTTTTAGGTCATGGATCAGGGAGATGGCTTCTAGATTCAGGAGCATTAAATTTTGAGATTTTAATCTTGGCACGAGGCGTATGAGAAAGGACTTAAGCCGAAGAATTACATTTTCTATATTTTGTATGATGCATCTAATTAGGCTAACCTAATTGTTGTTATTCTTGAAGAAAATATATATGTTAGATCATTTTTGGTGTTTTGAAGAATATGGGGAATGAGATACAAGTAAGTGATGTGAATATTTTCAGAGCAGTAAGAATTTAAGTTGTGAATGTTGAGTAGAATATTAAAGTGATGTGAATGCAAAGGAAAGCATATTGTTAGATCAAAATCAAATGAAGTGTGTAAAGTTAGTTTATTGATCTTCATTGGAACCATAATTCATGCATATGATAGATGCAATTGCAATTGTTCAAATTAGGTTGTGAGCCACAATCTCTCTTCTGTCTTTTTCTTTGTGGGCAATGAGTCCATTTGGATAGTGAATCCACTTGTAGTGAGCACTTTTGTAAATATACTATAACCAGTTATAATATATTGTGAGATAATCCTCGCCATGGTTTTTCCCATTTTCGGTCTTCCACGTAAAAACCTTGGTGTTCATGTGTTACGAGTTGTTGTTGAATGTTTCATGCTTTATTTCATTTACTGCATTTGAATCTACTAAGTGGATTGGATGTTTTAATGTTTGAATGGTTTAAAATAATATTGATTCACCCCCCTCCCCCTCTCATTATTTTGGGTGTTCAACAATTGGTATCAGAGCTTAGTTCCTTCGAAGGAGCTTAACCGCTTGGGGAAGATCTTGGAGGTTGAACACATGGCTATTAGAAGACTACCCACTCCTTCAGAAGAGATTCCTGATGTTGGATCCATAGAATAAGATTGTATGCTTCAAAAATATGGAGAACTCAAAGTTTCCCTTAAAGATCTTGAAAGGAGTGAAGGTGAGAACATAAATCTAAAAGAAAATATCAAAGAAGCAAATGAATGCATCAGAAATTTGAGAGAGAAGATCAAGAAGTTCAGAGAAAGGCATAAGGAAGTCAGTGAACAATTGAAGCAAGCAAATGAAACTATCACCAGCCTAAAAGTGAAAGTTGAAGAAAAGAAAAGAATTGAGGAATGTCTGAATGCAATGGTGAAAAAGAAATCTAGGGAATGCACAGAGCTTGAACAAGAAGTGGTAAACCTGAGATCAGATCTACAGAAAGCAAGGAGTCATGAAAACAAATTCAAGATGATTTCTACAAAGCTTGATGAAATGATTGCAAATTAGAAAGGCTCTAAAGATAAAGAAGGTTTAGGATATGAAAAGGGTGAAAGTTCAAATCAAAGATCAAATGTTGAAGATAAGAAGAATAGTGGCAAGAAAATCCAGAATCAAAGAAATAAAGCTAGAAGACCATTGGTTAGATAACCAAATACACAAAGGTACCCATCTTTTAATGGTTCTTTTTATTCTTGCAATAAATTTGCACATAAGGCAATGGAATGTAGAAGTTGAATTAATAAGAATGTTCCACCTTTTTCTAGTCAATGTTTTACATGCAAGAAATTTGGTCATAGAGCTAGTGAGTGCAAAAGTCAAATAATGAATGGTTATAACAATGGTAGAATGATTTAGTCTTTCAAAGGATACTGTTATACATGTTATGGATTTGGGCATAAAGTTAATCAATGCAGATCTAGAATGAATGTAAGGAATATTGGTTAGAAGAATGTCACATGTTACAATTGCAATAGGCCTAAACACTTTTCTAAGTTTTATAGAAGCATAAATATGAGGAAGGATAATCTGGTAAAGAGGAATGAACCAGTGCAAAAGATTGATCCAGTAGAAACAAAGGAGATGGAAAATATTTAGAGAAAGAAGGAAGAGACAGAGGTTATGGATGAGTCTTTACCAACATTCAGTGCAGATGTTTTCTCCGAAAACTAAGTTAAGAGTTTTAGCTCAAGGGGAGATCTAATGAAAATATGTCATCCCTCTGCCAAAGACATGGTGTTGATGCCTCAGCACAAAGATATGTGATGTAGATCAACATACTTGATCTATTGGTGAAGATTGCAAAACAAAATATGATAATGCGGAAGTTTGTGGAGCATCAGAAGTTGATTATGCATATAGATAAAGGATTGCAAACTTTATTGTTTGAAGCATTCAATATAAAATTAGGTTAGATTCGAAGGGTTATAAAGTGATTTCACTTAGGTGAATTCATTTTTAAAAATTACTTGAGAGAAGAAATGCAGTGAAGGTGTGATCAAAGGCGATTTGTGATCTAGTGCGTGTAAACCCTAATCAAAAAAAGTGAAAAAAAGGTATTTACAAATCCTTTTTTTCCCTAGATTCATAGAAAGTTTGTTTGAAAGCAATTTGAATTCATTTTCAATGGTTGCACTAAGGGTTATTAAGGTAATTGAGAATCCACAACCTAAGTTTAAAAAATACCCTGCAAAATCAATAGAAGATGACCCATTAGGTGCATTTTCACATGTTCCATATGGGGTTTTTCCAACCAAGGTGAAACATAGATTTTAGGTACTAGTAATGCTTTGTCTCTTTTACTCAATTAGGATCTTTCACCTAATGGAAAGAGATAGATACCACACCCAAAATCTAAGAGGTTCATTCAAATTAAGATGTGTGTGATGTTATATAAGATAAATGAGATGATCTAAAGGCAGTTATATGAACTAATTGATTGGTTAAACATGCAAAATCTAAGAAATATGACTTGTTTGAAAACACATTGTGTATTGCAAAATCTCCTACAAATGAATGGAAACATGCAACGTAAATGAATCAGATTGAAAGTGTGCACCTGGAATCTTGGTGAGGACTGAAAATTGCTTTTGAAATGCTCTGATGTTGAAATTTAGGCCTAGTGGGACTCATTCACCATTCTAGGCGAATTAGTCCTAGTTTTGGTAAACTGTGTCGGAACCCGTTTCTGACAAAAGGGTACTCAAAAATGTAGAAAACTCAAAATTGACCCTATGGTGGGACTCATTTTGCACCCATGGTGAATGAGTCCACTTTTGAATTTCTGATTTTTCAAAAGTGGATTCCAAAGCTTCCAATCTGCACTTTAATGCCCTACAGGTGTCTGCTTCCGAAACTCTGATTTATGGGTCTGAAAGTGACTTTTTGTTGATTCTTTGAATTGAATGATGAAGGGATGACTTGAATGACTTTTAAATGAAATATTCAATGATTCTTAAGCCTCCAAAATGTCTAAATCTACAAACACATAAGAAGAAAAGAAGAGATGTTGATTGTTAGGGCATGGGGGTTTGCCTTGGTCAAACCCCGTTTAGGTAATTAAACCAAAATGAGGAAAGAAATTAATGATACATGCAATAATGGAATAAATTACCTTGCCATGATTTTTATCTTGGAAGTCTATAGCATAACATGTAAAATCTACCCTTGAATGTCCTTAGAAGCTTTCTTAATGACTTGCAATGGAAAAACACTAAGTTGCTTGACTTGAGATGAAAGATTGGCGGATGAACATGTTGTTAGAAACCAAGATCAGATTTGCAAACCAGAGTAGACCTTCCACATAAGAGAAAATCAAAAAAGCAAGAGCTATTGCAAAAAGATGTGCAACATTATTATTCAAGAATTCAATTAATTACAAGAGATAATTTGCTTTATAAAATTAAAGATGCCTAAACCTAATCTTATCTTGAGCAACAAGATAGCTCAATAAGATAAGGATAAAACCTATAACTTAGGAATTAAATATGCCTAAGTAAAATTATGCAAATGTGTAATTAATAATTAATTACACCAACACCCCCCCATAAGTGCAACTTAGGGAGAAGCAAAATGATAATGCAAATATGAGTCCCGGCAACAAGGACAAATCAGGTACTCATATACAAATGCAAGACGAGGTAGAGAAGGAAAACCCAGTGGGACAAAGCCCCCCTACAATGAGATGACTGTTGCAAAGAAGCACTAGAAGAACATTGTGGAGTAACATTGGAACCGCAATCTGACAAGCAAGGAAAGATACTTCTATCTACAACTGAAACCAAAACCGGAATCATGATAATGTGACAGCAGACCCGATGCCATGGAACACTCAAAAACTCACAAACTGGAACAACCCTGGAATCTGTGAAGCAACAGGAGATGAAATGATGACAGAATCTGGAAGCCGTGTATCGCGATGCCGATGCCAAACTATGACTGAAACTCTTCCATGGGAAGGAGTACCATGAAGACTCTGGAACATTGACCATAAAAACATGGCCCTCAAACTGAGATGGATCCAATGTGGATCATTAACCATAAGCTCTCAATCTAAAGTGTGAACCGATGTGAATCTGATATGTGTCAAGCTATAGCAAAAAATGTGGCCAAAAGAAACTAAGAGACCAGATAACCCATATGAGTTGCCATCAAAACACAATGGATATGGAGATCAAAGTGAAAACTACACTCTAATCAGATTTATTATGCAAGAAACCCCCCTGAATGGAACTTTATCATAGTTCATTTATTACAATAACCTGATGATTGTAAAAGGAGAGCATACAAACATGCATAAATAGAAAAATAAAAATTGGTGTCAGATCTGTGTAGAGGACGGAATCAGCTTTCTGATGTCGTGAGAATGACGGAAAAAGGATCACTGAGTCAAAAGATATGCCCTCTGAAGTGAAATCTAAACATCTGACTTCAACTAGAAAAAACTCCCATAAAACAACAAAATTTTGGAAATAAACTGCACCATCAGAAAATTGGGCTTGCCAGCTTTCCAGCGATATCTCGTTTCAAAAAATCCACCTCCGGGATCAAAAGTTATGATGAAATGAAAAAAACAACTATTTGGAGGCAAATCAGGGTACTGGCAGGCTACCTGGGTGCAAAATTCTAGCCCCTGGGCGCTGGCGGCTGATCCTCCATGTGACTGTAAGCTTAAAAAAAGCAAAAAGAAATCCTGCCACCAGATGGGTGGCGGGCGGGTGGGGCCATGGTGGAAGAAAGAAGCAGCGCCGCTCCCTAAGCGGAGCCTTGGGACGCCCTTAGAACCCCACGTGAAGCAAGAGGGGCTGGCGGAGTGGGAGAACGTCGGCAGCGATGTCCGGGGAAAAAGCAACGGCCGGTAAAAAAAAATGGCGGAGGAGAAGGACTGGTAGCGATGGGCAAAGGTGTCGCCCAAGCTGGCGGAGCACTCCCAGACCACGGCCGGCCAAAGAACAGAAAGCAATAACTGGAGAAACAAATGCCAGTATGAAACAGCCGGTAGAAAGAGGGGCCACCGAAAGGTGGAAAAATCTGCAGGGCCGACAAAGGACTGTTGGATGTGACAGGTCCTGGTACGGATGGTACCCCCTCAGAAATTTAAAAATCAAACCCCCAATTTTTAATATTCTCCCAATAAAATAATATGCCATCGAAATAAAATGTTAGCCCCATAAATTTTTTATAAAGCCTGATGGAAAATTTAGCCAAAGAATTATTTTAGCAGGAAAATTTGATTTTTTTTATTCTGTAAAATAATCGTACCCTGTACTTGGCAGGTCGTATGCCCTGCTAGGTAAAAAAAAATTGCCTCGCGAACAGCTGACGCCGAAATAGGGCATGTTATATGTCATTTTTCATCTCTCGGATGCTCTGGATTTGATGGCGAGGTCCGATCTGCCTGAAAATGCACCAGAAGCTTCGCAACTCCCAGATCTGGAAAATCTTCAAACCCTCATAACTCTGGCATAAAATGTCGGATTCAAGCAAAACAAAAGTCGATCTTGACTTTTTCGACAGCCCTGAACTCGAATATGAGCTCAGATTTCCTCCAACGTGCACCAAAAGCAACCATACAAGAGCACCCAAATAGAGAGACAAAACTCGAGGTATGAAAACCCTCAAGGAATCTCGAACTAACTCTGTAATGATTTTCTCCAAAAATCTGAGAAGGGGCTACAAATCAAGGCTCTGATACCATGTTAGAAACCAAGATCAGATTTGCAAACCAGAATAGACCTTCCACATAAGAGAAAATCAAAAAAGCAAGAGCTATTGCAAAAATATGTGCAACATTATTATTCAAGAATTCAATTAATTACAAGAGATAATTTGCTTTATAAAAGCAAAGATGCCTAAACCTAATCTTATCTTGAGCAACAAGATAGCTCAATACAATAAGGATAAAACCTATAACTTAGGAATTAAATATGCCTAAGTAAACTTATGCAAATGTGTAATTAATAACTAATTACACCAACACATGTGAATTAACTTAATGGATGTAAAAATGAGTTAAGAGAGGTGATTTTATAGGAAATTCACCTTATTTTCCCATTAATTGGATCCCTAAGGCCGACATGGAGAAAAATTGAATAAAAACCTTAATTTTTCCCGCTCAAAACCCCGAAAATGGCTCAAATGGGACTCATTCACCACTAATGGCGAATGGTTCCCACCTATATGGGACTAATTCGCCACTAATGGTGAATGGGTCCCACAAGGGCCATTTTTGCTAGCTAGAATGTCGAGAAGTAAGAAAATTAGGCTTATATGATGACTATGTTGGTTATTTGATCAAATTATGCCTCAGGATACACAATATGGGTTAATAGGGGCCTATTAATGTGTAAAGGTCACTTGGGGCTTGGGACACAGAATTCAATGTAAAAGTATGATTAAATTCACTTTACAACATTAAAATGAGGTCCACATAGCCTAGGAAGGCACAAGAACCAATGTGAATGTGCAAGACACATTACAACACTTGATTAAAGTTAAAATTATTTCGTAGGCCTTCTAGATTGATGTGATATGTAATTAAACACATTTTATAATGTTGAATTAGGGAGAAATGGGTTCATTAAGTCTAGAAAAGTGTGAAATTCCATTATAAGACTTTACAACACCTTTACAAGACATCGTTAAAAGCATGTTATTAAATTTGCAAGGGTCCAAGACCTAGTGTGGATGCATAAATGCTTCACAACACCTGAATCAAGGCCTCATTAAGTCCATTTTATCATGAATTAATCCCATGTCAAGCAAAGGGTCCTTTTTTCTATGGCACACAAGGATATAAGGATTTACATTCATGGAAAGATGGATGAATATGATCACAAAAATTTAGCAGATGTGTGGATGAAAGAATTGACTAGATACAATTTTTCCCTAAAACCATAATACCAAAACCTTGTCATGAAGAAGCTTGATGTATGGCAATGGTTTCTGAATTTTTGCTTTGCATACAAATGGGTTAGGATTTCACTAAGCATAATTCATGATAAGTTTGTGTGGACTAACATGCCTGGAATGGTAATAAAGGAGTTAATTAGAGGTTACAGGTCTATGCTCCACCAGACCTTTTTTTGTATTGAAATCTATCAAAAATGAAGTTATAATGGAACTAACAGGTGCAACATATGATAAGAGAGCTCTAGCAGTAAACCCTATTACAAATCTAGTTATAAGATATGCAATTATGTTAATTGCTTATAAAATATATTTCACAAAAAGGGAAAACTCAATATCTACCATTGCAATCAATGTGGCATATGAAATGGTTGAAAAAGGTGTTGACTATTATCTTTGTGAGTTGCTAAGGAAATAATTGATGGAGAATTTGAAGCAAACCAAGGAGAATAAATATCTATTCAAATGTCCTCTGAGACTAGGCAGCCTATTGGAGAGAAAAGGAAATCAACGGATAGTCCTCCGGTGAAGGAGAAATACCCTCTGGTTGTGCACATGAAAAGGCTAAAAAAGAAGGTTGCTTCAGTAGCACCACCTGTCAACCTTGCAAAGAGAAGACTAAAGAAAAAGGATTTTAGAGAAAATAATATGTGTAAATGTAGAAGAAGAAGAAGAAGAAGAAGAAGAAGAAGAAGAAAAGGAAGGACCCAAGCTAGTCTGGAAGAGGAAGGAAGAGGCTTCATAGAGTGAAGCAATACCAAAGAAGCAGAAGGTAAGTATAGTTGATACTTCCAAAGAAGAAGAAATTGAGAAAGAAAAAGAATCATTTGTAATGCATATGTGACAAAAGAAGGGAGAGGCCACCAAGAAGGAATCTTCAAAAAAGAAGTTAGAAGTAAAATAGAAAAGGACTTTGAATGTAAGCAAAAAGAAGAAGCAAACACCTCCAAAAAGAGCTCGTTGTCCTATAAAGATAGAGGCACCTGTAAATGGAATGATTCTACATGATATGCTTGGAGAGACTGCAACTTTCTACAATGAGGTTAATGACAAAAATAAGGCCACAATAGTTTTTGATTATAGGAAAAATAGGTTTTTGAAGGGGCCCTGAAACCCTTTACAAGATAAACTGCCACTTCATCATATAATCAAAAATAGAACAAGCAGCCAAAAACTAGCACACTGACAACCAGAATAAGGCCACAATAGTTGAGGCCATTGTAAAATACATTATAATTCTAGAAGTGGACATGAGGAACATACATGAGAAGTTATCTATGGAAATTTGGAATGTATTGGTGAAAAGAAGACAAGAGGCTATTGATGAAGAGGCCAAGATGAAGGCCTATGCTCTTGAAGTGATTAGTGCTCCCCTATCTACAGAGAATAAGGCCACATTGTTTTGAATGCACAAGAAAACTAAGAGAGGGGGTGAATCAGTTGTACCTTAAAACTTCAAAACCCTCACAAACATTCATATCCACATTAACCCAATTAACCCTTAATCTATTAGAATGTCTTATCATGAAAGAAAAATAATAGAAATAGAACCAAATCAACACCATACATAAAGAAACACCAAATTTACATGGAAAAGCCAAGATGGGAAAAACCACTATGAGGATTAACTCACAATATAAAGTAATATCAACACCGAATAAAATAAGGCTCGTTGTCAGAGGGCTCCCTTCCCAAAATAAAGAAAGGCTCACTGCTAAAGGCTCATTACCAAAATAGAAAAGAAGATAGAGAAGAGTGTTACAATGAGAAATCCATGTCAAAGCAACAAAAATTCCACCACATCATCACCAACACCTTCACAGTCTTTCTGAAGAATTGTACACACCTTCTGGTCACTACATTCAATAATATAACACATGAAAGTTTGCACTGTATTCACAAATTTGCACTCTACAACTCTGTAATTCGCATCACTCACATCATACTCATCTATCTTACCATCCCTCAACAACTCAACTCATATTTATATCATCTTCAACCTTGAAAACATTCTCCAAGGTCGGCTATGTACCTCAACCATGCAAATTCAAATTAGGTCGACACCAAAACATTCTCACGATCGAAAAGAATGAAGGAAGACCACAACACACCTTAGCTAGGACCTAAATCCACTCATACATGTCATGCCACGCTTCCACAAACATCAAAGCAACTTCACAAGTAGTGTAAACACCGAAGGTCGATTGAACCTGTGTTAATTCCTCAAATCCAAAGATACCTCACAGACACCACATAACATTTGAACACGATCTAAAATATTTCACAAACACCCTGAAATCCAATAAGTTCCTTCGTAGCTAAACTTTCACTTGAAGAATGTACACACCTAGTACATTCAAACAACTCCGCCATACATTATAACTGAAGAGACTGATTTCCAAAGCATCAAACCAATGAACAACTTCATCTGAAGAAAGATAAACACACTATCTGCAGGACCTGAAACCACCCTTCAAAGATATGCAGAGCAAAAAAAATTCTCCCAAACACCTCTACAATATATAGTTCACATACTAGTGAACACACCTTCCTCTGCACAATGATCCAGCACACTAAATTCTAAATGCAACACATCTAAATACCTCTAATCAAAATATCCAAATTGCACAAGCAGATCTTCAATCCATAAGAAGTGCAGAGTTAAACTAGAACACTACTCTATAACACATAACACCATTGCAACACACTATTTCCTCCTTTTATTCAACTTTCTCGAAAGCACTTGGAAACCAAGCACCAAAAACATATCATTAAAATCTTCAGTACTTCCTTATCACCACCAAGCCAACTACAACATAACAACTCAACCATACATTCATAACAAAATATTATCAAAGCAACACTAGAGGTTGACACCAGTAGCTTACTAATGACAACACAATACAACTAATCAAAGCATCATCAGGACAACACCAACTCAACTCAACACCAACTGCACATCCTTACAACAAACTCTTTGATATCAATGACAACACCAAAGCTTGTTGACATCAATGACAACACCAACTATTTGTACTTGCAACAATATCCCCCTTTTTCATTGATAGCAACACATGATGTGAAAGACCTTCAACAACAAACACAACTATGATCATCAATCTTGCTCCATATCAATTCATTATCTCTCCCTTAACAATTTTCTTTTTCATATTGCTCTCTCCCCCTTAGATCTTTTTCACATTACTCTCTCCCCCTTTGACATCAATGGAAAAGGGAAAAATGTTTGCATCATTCATTCTCTCCCTTCTACATTAATCATACTATTTACAACTACTCTGCAACTTTCTTGTCTTTACTATTTTGCATACTTCCCCTTAGTATCACACACCAAACTACATCAATCAATAACCACTGCACAATGACAACACTCATGCATTCTTACTGCACCAGCCAATAATATCACTACCTACTTCTCCTTAGAGGTAGCCACCAACATCAGTCCAGATCAAAGCATAAATCTTGATATCCATTGGACTGATGCATACCCTTATGCATCTAGTTTAAAGGAGGGGAAATAACCCCCAACTTCTCTCGAAGATACTCAAAAGTATCCTTAGGAAGAGCCTTAGTAAATATGTCAGCAACATGATCCTTTATAGGCACATATTCAAGCTTCACTTCATTCTCTACAAACTTCTCTATCAAAAATTCATACCAGAGTAAGATATGTTTTTTCCTTGAATGCATTATCAATTTCTTTGAAATATTGATAGTACTTGTATTATCATAGAAAATAGAAATTGGTTCATCATATACCACTCTAATATCCTTTAATGTTTGCCTCATCCACAAAATTTGTGTGCAACAAGATGTTGATGCAATATATTCTACTTCTACAGTAGATAAAGACACTGAATCTTGTTTCTTACTTAGTCATGACACCAATCTGCATCCAAGAAAGAATGCACCACCACTTGTACTTTTCTTGGTATCTACACAACCAACTCAATCTACATGTAATGGCATTGAAGTAAATTCAATATCTTGCCCCGGCTACCACAAACGATGCGGAGTTCCCTTCATTTGAATATCCTCTTCTGCCTAACATTTTGCCCAGGATCTTTTTGAAAACCACAAGAAAAACTACGTACATGATATTTGTCAAGTATTGTTCGTCTGTGATCAATCATTGATATGCTCACCCTTTCTGTCAGTATTGAAATTCCCATCATCCTTGCTTTCATTTACTAATAACTCTGAAGTGCCTTGCAGTTTAGAATCTTTTCATTGACACTGGTAATTTCATAGACATGCTTTGGTGTGGGAAGTAAATACCTTTATCATGCAGTTATTCTTGGCCAAGGGAAGAATTATCTCCCCAAACATTGGCGTCACAAATTCCTTTGTATCTCCTCATAAACTTCTTGTAGCTGACTTTCTCCAAAAACTATATAAACTAAACATATACACAATCAGATTTGATCTTTTTCGCTTTGAGTATAAGAGTTATTGTGGTACATACTATTAGTCTTTTGTAGTATATCCGCTTGCATATCAAGCTCAGGAGCTTACTTCAAATCCATATAATTATTACTAGTCTGACCATAATCCGGTTTATCCTAATGTTTAAGTCTTCTGATTTTCATATATGCCAATTTACCATTCAGAAAACACCACTGTATCATCGATAAACTTTAAAATGTTATGTCTTTGCAAATCAAAACATCATAGATTATTTATTTCGTCAGAAACAATCTTGTCATCAATTCTATTCCTTCTGTGAGTAACGCCTTTATTAAGTCACCTTGTTTCTTCCACTATCACTCTCATTCAATGTTCCTGAATACCACTTAGTTTAGTCACGTTATTGTTTGCTAGTCTGTAGACAGTTCCAAACTAATTCTCAATCCCATTAGGTGTATTCACGCCAGTCAATACTCATCCACCATGTATTTAATCCTTTGTTTTTGGGTTCTTTAAATGAAAAATAACCTTGGTTATCTATTTTTCAACATCTTTCCTTCTTGTCAGTACACCTTTGTTCTTGTCACCAATGATTTGTTCTTGAGAATGATTCTTCTACACATACTTAGGAGTTTTAGGATGTAATTCCGACATTTTAACACAAAGATTACCACACAAAACACTAATATTTTTTTTTGAACATATGTGTGTGTACTATACAATGCCATTAATGCAATTGCCAAGATCACTCTAATACTAAAACTTGATGTAATTGCATTGATAATAATAAAAACAAGTCTTTTATTCTCCCATGTGTTCCCTAGAAATGGAATATCCATTAGTGTATATATGTGAAGGAGAAATTGATAGATATACCATTTTTAACTTATTGAAAACATATCTCTTGACCATAAGCTATGAAATTTCTATAGAATAGATTATTTTAATATTTTATCTGGGAAAATAAATAAGAAAATATGTGATTGAAGTGAAAATATATATGTATAGTGTAGCGCTTAATAACCTTATAAGTGATAGATGAATTAAAGTGAAATTGACATCTACAATATTGTTGTGTAGCATGGAGGGATCATCTTTTGAAGTAGATAGGTAAATTGTAAAGTTGTTTGTTCAGTTATCAAGACCGTAACTTTTAAAATTTATCAATGTGTCTAATTGTGTAAAGTTATGTTTTTTTCTACTCTTAATTAATACAATCTATATTATATTCTCTTTGAATCAGTTCTTGCAATTTAATGATTATTTTCTTTTGTATTTGGTTGGAAAGAAATCTCTTATCTGAAGACCCATTTGGTGACAGTTGA
This sequence comes from Sequoia sempervirens, assembly GCA_007258455.2. Lineage (NCBI taxonomy): Eukaryota > Viridiplantae > Streptophyta > Pinopsida > Cupressales > Cupressaceae > Sequoia > Sequoia sempervirens. Next base: position 33,452 of record VDFB02034630.1, read on the forward strand.
TGGGTATACATTCTAGGTTGATGTGCTACAATGGATCAATTTAGCGATTGGAAGAGTATGATTTTAGAATCAAAACTTAGATAAAATAATAGTAATTATCCTGGACCATCTTGTTGCTTCATGTATTTGCTTCTTTAGCATTTGTTGTTGTCTTATGGTCTTGCATTAGTCTAGCAAAATTATGCTATGGAGGGTGCACCTATTTGCTGACATAGGTATTTATTGACTAGGATTTGCGTGTTACCATTTAAGCTTAGGGTACTTTTATGCTTATACAAATAAATATATATATATATGCAAAAGTAAAGTTAGTTGACATTTAATGTTAGACAATATAACTCTAAATTTGTTCATATTATTATTAATTTTGAAATCACAATATCGTACTATCATGCATCACTATGAACGACTGGCCAAATATGAAAGTAGTTTGTGGTACTAGTTTCTCGTTAACAATAATTCCTTTTCATTCTCTTTTATAAGTATGTTCCATGAAATAATGACATAAATATCTGCAGCAAGGACTCTCTTTATTTTTATTACGTCCATAATATTTTAATGCTTCAAAGTAAGTAATTTATTTTTGTTTATCTTATTTTATGAATTATCTCGTTATTCTAATGATTTAGTTGTACTTTATTAGTCTATTTCTGAGAGGGCATTACATAGGAACCTTTTTTGTAGCTTCTCCCTCTTCAATCTACACTTCCTTTTCCTTAGCTTTTTCTTCTTCTCTACAAGAAAACTCATCTTATTCATATCCATCTATCACTACTGAATTCTTCTATAGATCTTCATCAACCTTGACACTTGCACTCTCAACAATCTTTCTTAGCCTCTTGTTGTAGCACTTGTAAGCTTTGCTTTTAGTAGAATATCCAAGCAAGATACCTTCATCAGACCTTGTATCAAACTTTCCTAATTTTTCTCCATCCCTTCTATTGTAGCATTTGCTTCCAAACACTTTGAAGTATTTAACAGTAGGAATCCTTCCATACCATAGCTCATAAGGAGTCTTTGTGTTGTTAGCTCTTGCTTGCACTCTGTTAAGTATATAAATAGCAATATGAATTGCTTCTCTCTAGTAGACTTCCTATAGATTTGCTTATTTCATCATGGTCCTTGCAACTTCTTGAATAGTCATATTCTTTCTTTCAACCACTCCATTCTATGGAGGAGCCCTAGGGGAAGATAAGTGTATTTATTCCATGATTCTTACAAAAGATGTTAAACTCATTGGAGGTGAACTTTCCACCTCTTTCAAATCTCAGACATTTGATTCTCATATCCATTTCATTTTCAACCATAACTTTGAATGCTTTAAACTTATCTAGGGATTCTAATTTTTCTTTAAGAAAAGTAACCCATGTCATTATAGAATAATCATCAATCAATAGCATGAAATACCTGTCACCGCGAAGACTTCTTACTCTAGTAGGACCATAAAGATCTCTATGCACCAATTCCAATAGTCCTGTAGAATATTGTTCTTTGACTTTGAAACTTCTTCTTGCTTGCTTTCCAACTTGGCATTCCTTACAAACAACATTGATAGGCTTTGTAATCTTTGGAAAATCTCTCACAGCTTGAACTAAACTTATCCTCACTAGGCTATCAAAATTGATGTGACACATTCTTCTATGCCATAGCCAACTCTCATTGATTTGATTTATGAAACAATAACCATCAGCACCTTTGAGTTGATAGACATTTCCATCTATCCTTCTTCTAGTAGCAATCACAGTTTCAAAGCCTCATCTAATCTCAAAACCATCATCCTGAAACATAAGATTTTATCCCTTGCTACACATTTTTCCAACACTTAAAAGGTTATCTCTTAAACCCTTAGCATAAAGAACATCATCGGTTTTATGCTTCCATCAAAACTGATTAAACCTTTTCCACATATCTTAGCAGATGTATCATCACCAAACCTAACAAGTCCTCCATATTTTTTAAGTTTAACAAACTTACTTTTATCACTGGTCATATGATTAGAGCATCCAATGTCAATGATCTAGTAATGCTTGTCCTATCTAGCATGAAAAGCAGACACCAAAGTGCCTTCAATTTTAGCACTTGCTTTCGGAGCCCTGTCCTTCACACATCTCTCAAAGTTAGCATAATTAGTTTTATCTTTTAAAGCCATGAATAAGCATTCACCATCCTCATCATCTCCATAATCAAATTCATCATCAGATATACTTGCATATTCTCTAACATAGTAACATTTCTTAATCATCTTGCCTTTTTTCCCCTATTTTTGGTATTGAAAGCTTTGTTTGGACGTCTAGAAGCATAATGACTTATCTTTCCACAACTGAGACATTTGAAAGGCAACTTACCACTATACTTTACAGTACCCTTTTTTCATTCATCTTACAAAGTTAGCTTCCACATCATCAAGATCCTCTCGATCTAATTCCACAGTCTTCTCTGATTTTTCGGCCTTAAAAGCAATCTCAACTTTTGCACTACTTGTACCAAATTCTTTCATTTCAAAACTAGTTAAAGAACCATACAACTGATCTCTGGTATATTGACTCAAATTTGGTAATTCTTTAATAGAAAAAACTAAATATGACTATAAGCTTTAGGAAGAGTTCTAACTACCTTCTTTACCACTTCTTTCAATTCTCCACCAAGACCTCTGATACCGTTGACAACTTCATCGACCTTTTGCAAATAGTTTGTGATTTTTTCATCTTCAAACATTTAGAGGGTCTCAAACATGATCTTCAAAATCTGCATCTTAGCTTGCTTGATCTTATCATCTCCTTCATAAGTGCTTTCTAGCTTTACCCAAATTTCTCTAGCAGTTTTCAAATTCATAAATTTCAACAACTCAGAATTAGCAAGACCACTTAAGAGAGCATACCTTGTTTTACCATTATTTTCATAGGCCTTGGTCTCATCATCAGTGCTTAGACCATTTGTAGGAATAGTATATCCTCTTTCAATAGACCTCCAGATTTCAAATCCAAGAGAAACTAGAAAACCTTTCATCCTTGTCTTCTAAAATGCATAATCCGATCCATCAAATATAGGAACATTTTTCTTGTGCACCATCCTAGATCTACCTCAAGCGATTAAGCTTTCTTCCAAGAAACCTTGCTCTAATACCAATTGATGAATGCACAAGACAATTGGGGGGGTGAATCAGGTGTACCTTAAAACTTCAAAACCCTCACAAACATTCAAATCCACATTAACCCAATTAACCCTTAATCTGTTAGAATGATTTATCATGAAAGAAAATAACAAAAATAAAACTAAATCAACACCATACACAAAGAAACACCATATTTACATTGAAAATCCAAGATGGGAAAAACCACAGTGAGGATTATCTCACAATATGAAGTAATATAAACACTGAATAAAATAGGGCTCATTGCCCAAAAGAAAGAAAAGCTCATTTCCAAAGGCTCACTACCAGAATAGAAAAGAATATAGAGAAGATTTTTACAATGAGAAATCCATTTCAAAACAACAGAAAAATCCACCACAGCATCACCAACACCTTTACAGTTTTTCTGAAGAATTGTAGACACCTTCTGCTCACTACATTCAATAATCTAGCACTTGAAAGCTCGCACTGCACTTCACAAATTTGCACCCTACAACTTTATAATTTGCATCACTCAAATTATACTCATCTATCTTACCATCCCTCAACAACTCAACTAATATTTATATTATCTTCAACCTTGAAAACATTCTCCAAGGTCGGCTATGCACCTTAACCATGCAAATTCAAATTAGGTCAGCACCAAAACATTCCCACGGTAGAAAGGAAAGAAAGCAGACCACAACACACCTTATCTAGGAACTAAATCCACTCATACAAGTCGTGCCATGCTTCCACAAGCATCAAAGCAACTTCGCAAGTAATGTAAACAACTAAGATCATTCGAACTTGTGTTAACACCATTAACACTTAAGTACGTGCTTCCTCAAATTCAAAGACGACTCGTGGACACCACATAACATTTGAACACGATCTAGAATATTTCACAAATTCCT
>VDFB02034631.1:0-11906 GCA_007258455.2 Sequoia sempervirens
CCTGTAGCATCAACAAAAACACAACTGCGCAAGCTATCCCTGGATCCCACACCCATAGTGAAAGTCTGTCGTGTCTGTCATCCTCAGGCTGCCACTACGCTCTACTGCCTCCAACTTCACCATGTTGTGAGTGGTGAAGTAACCCAATGGGACCGATCCAATACTCAGTGCCAAAACTGTCACCACCTGGATCCCAATACAATCTGAATTCACATCCATCTGTCATGCGGAGAAAAGAACTTCTAGAAACATCTGCTACACTGAATCTCTCCCTGTCCTCTGCTAAACCCTCATGAATGTGATAACTAACCAAGCCATCATGCCAACTGACACCGTGGTCATCTTGTAACCATGTACCCATAAGAAAACCTTGTGACATAGAAGTAGCAAACCCAGTTGGATACATATCAGCATGATGTAAAACTGACAACTGTTCCTACAAGTAATCCCCCACAAACCGCTAAGTCTGGCGCTTGCAGCTGCTAATCCCATCTTCTAAAGATGGTGAATACCCATCCCACAACGGATGGTATAACTCAGGAGCCAAACCACATTGCTGGATCATCAAATCCTCCGTGTGTGGACTAAGGGAGAAGTGATGAACACTCCTCATTATGCAATCAAGATAAAATGCTCCCACCTCTGTCAATGGCTGACCATCATAGTCTTGGGGAAACAAATTAGCATAAGTACAAATTCCCATACTGGATTGTAATGAACCGGACCAAATTTTTTCAATTTATTTCAATGAGCACACTAATGCAAGAAGTAGCCGTTAGGGTTAGTCCAAAACAAAATCAGCAGTTAAAGAAAGACTCAACGCCAAGAATGTGCTTTCCGACCCGACTAGGGTAAGTAGCTACCATATGACGGAGTAACAGAAAGTAAATACAATGCTGAAAGACTCAACACCACGGATGTGCTTTCAAACCCCAGTAGGGCAAGTAGCGACCATCTGGCGGAGTAACAAAAGTAAATACAATGCTGAAAGAAAGCTCTACCACTTATTCAGCGGGAGCAAATACAATGTAAGAAGTGCAAAGCTTCAATTCCCTTCTTGGCGGAATACCATCCAAGAACTTTAAGTGTGTAGTTCATTCACCCATCTCTGGCGGTAAACCGTCCAAAGATTATTAGGTTTGCTGCTCTAAAACTAAGTAATTGCAGAATATAAAAATGACTGAAATAGTACTACTATTAACAGCCTTACAATGCACAATCTGCAGATTACAAAGTGTTACAAACTGTTAAACCAAAGCAACAACTGATAGAATGTTGTTCCGACTTATTTGACTTCACAATATTGATAAAACAATGCTTGAACTGAACTTCTGGAAGTCTGATATAAAATCAGCAATTCTGGAAACACCAACCAGCAACACAGTAACCCACTAAAAAGCTCATAACTCACTCAAAACCCAACCAAATCACTTAAAACTAGATGCAAACGAGAGCTAGAATGCTGACAATGAAAACCTAACTGAGAAACTACTGACAAACTGTGATATTATTTTTTGGCACACTTCCCAAGACAGCCCAGAATGGTACGGCCAAGGAGAAGGGCGATTTTGAGAAGATAAAATCATACACTCAATAATAAAATATGAAACTCACCAAAGAGGGGCGCCCTAGGATGAGGAAGCCATATGTAAAGTACCCAGAACCAACAAAAATTCATGCAAAGACTTATGAGCAGATTTCTACTTCAGCCAAACCCTAACCAGCAAATGCAAAACTGACAAAATCTTTGAAATCTTCAACCTTGATGATCTGTCTGCTTGTCTGGATGAAAAGCAGTCTCTGAAGCCTTAGCTAGGTGCTATCTTTCAAGCACGAAACCAAGAGAAATGGCTAGGAGGTATGCATCCCTCGAAGTAACTCTGAAAGTATTTCAGCAGCATAACAATAAGGTAGACAAAAGATAACAAAATGAAGAGCAACTGCCTCCTTATATAGACCCTTTGAGAGAATCTCAAGAAACCTCTAGAAGGTGCGCCCCACTTCAAGACCTTTTTAGGTTTTTGACTTTGACTTGGCTGCTTCCTCAAAAGGGCGTACCTTTTCTTTAGTGATAAAATCACTTTAAAATAAAACATATTCTTCTCCAAAGGTTGGCGTCCAATTTCTCTTAAGCAATTATTCACTTTAGAAATATTAAAATATTTCCCCATGAGATGACCACCCTCAAAGTCCCCCTTTTTAAAATAACTTAAAGTTATACAGCTAGGCCAAGGGGTTATAACGTTATAATATAACATTATTTTAATTAAAATACTTATCTCTCCAGAAAATGCATCAAAAGGCCAAAACAATATTACCAACTGAATTGCCAGAAGAGGAAAGCCTGCTGAGCTAATGCTGACTGGACCACTGCTAAAAATAGAATTTACTAAAAATAGTAAATTCAAGAAGTTGCTCGGAATGCAATGCATGCGACACCATTGCGAAGCTTTCTGAAAACCCAGAAAGAGTCCGCAATCCAAAATCCCAAACTTCAAGATGTAGCCGTCATAACTTACTAAAAATAGTAAGTTCGGAAAGGTTGCCCAAAGTAGTTGCAAGTCATACCTCTGCGAAGCTCTCTGAAAACCCAGAAGGAAACCAGAATCCAAACATCCAAACTCCAACAAGCAGAACCCTGAATCTCCAAGAGAACCCATCAAACAGCTGGAAACCCTAATTCTGCCACTGACTTGCCGACAGCACACTGGGAATAGGCTACCAATCACTGAAAAGTGAAGTGCTAAAAACAAGGACATTACAGTCCGCCCTTCCCAAAATTGCTTGTCCTCAAGCAATATCGCCATAACTCCAGAAAATTTTAAACTGATGCATACCAAAACAAGTATGATCCCAGGTTCCCAAATCCATCTCAGGAAGGACCCACCATGCCACTGCTGCACCATTCTGTTCACATTAGTGAAAACATCATGCCAATGCTGCACTAACCTCCCTTGTAACTCCAAAGTGTTACCATCCATGATAATCAAACGCAAAGATCTTAAAGGACTAAGATCAATATCATGCAATATCTCCTGTCCATGATGCCCCGAATCAACAGTATCAACCACACCACTGTCAATCATAATTCTAGGCAAGAAGAAAGATAGGATACTCAACTCAAAACTGTAATCCTCAGCAAGCCTCCATAAGGTATCTAACACAGCCATGTTTGCAAATGTGACCTCTCCAAAACTTCTTGCAAAGAGAGAAGCAATCCTTTGCAAGAGCTCATGACTCCACATGAATCTACTATGCCTCCCCTGAATTATTCTGGTGCAACCATGAAGATTTCTAAAAACTCTTACAGTTCTCACTCCAAGAGCCTCAAAGTGGTGAACCAAAGCATGTGAAAATCCGCAGTCCTGAACCAACACTAAGAGTAAACTATCAAAATTTACATCACAAACCGTTATAAGATGAACTGGGAGAGTAGGAAAGGTGTGAAGGAACAAATGATTGCTGCTGATCAAGGTTGGAGTCAGCGTAGTGCAGTCTAATTCAAGAGTCCTACACAAAGGAAAAACACAACACCACTCAAATTCGCAAGTGTGAGCATGTGAGATGACCATCGAGCTGCAAGGTGACTCCTCAAAAGTGGCAGGAAAATGCACTAGAGCAATCTCCAACTGAAAATTACCACCTCTTCGACAAGTAGTGATGAACAAACTCTCCCAAACGAGGGTAACTGCACAAGTCGGGTGGTTGGTCTGCCTCCAATCAGCAAACTCGTGTCTCCAAATTTGCCCTAGTCTTAGCCGAGGATCACTCCCAAGAGCAACCAATCGTTCATCTCTCCACCCCATACTCAAAATTTCTCTCCAATCCATTTGTTGATGAACAAATGGAACCATCAAGAAGCTGCTAAAGAAGGGAACAACACCAAAAAGTCTGAAAATTTGATCCTTATTCCTCCATAAATTCTTCTTTCCACAAACGATAAGCTCCATCAACCCATGTTGAGAATCCCAAGCTTGGATACCCAACTGAAAATAATCTCCAACACTACAGCAAGAAAACATAGCACATCTCTGAGTGCTAGTCAAAATCAAGTGCCTACTTGTAAAATTGGCATTCCCTCTGATGAACCTCTGAAACCTATCCATGAAAGCTTCAGGAACACTGGAGCATAAAACATAAGATGACTTCAAATTCAACTCCCAGAACAAACTAGCATCACTCAACCCAAGGAATGGATTGACAAGAGTGCAATCTCCATATTTTGGTCCATTTTCCAAAGTGAAGACTGCATCCTCAATCCCTCTTAAGCATTCTTGATCAAACAATCTTCTTGGAAGATTACCAATTTTAAGGAGCGAATCTCCCTCATGTCCGGCTTGCAAATCTTCAATAAGCTGAAAATCACATTCCATATTGCATCGAGAAACTTCACCAGGATCCCATTTCATACTATTATCAATTGATGTTTCATCTTCCATCACAAAAAGAGGATTATCATAAGTTTCCTCAACACCCACTTCAAAGAGAGGATTGTCATAAACTTGAAAGTCATCCTTTTCATCTTGCTGCTCCAAATCAGCACATGCAACTTCTGATTTTCTTGAGACACTTTCAAGATCAAACTCCCCTTGAAGACTATCAAGCTCTTCAATTACTTGTTTGATTTCTTCAGCTCTTCGTGCATTCTCTTGTTCCTTAGAAAGTTTGAAATTAACAAGCTGATCTTCTACCTCCATTAATGCTACTTGAGTTTCTTCTAACATAGCCTTTGTTGATTCAAGCTCATAAGTAAACTCATCAACCTTTCTCTCTTTTCCTTGGAAAACACTGAAGGTCTTCTTTGTAAGTTCAATGGCATGATCCCGATCTTCAATCAAGTGTATGCAATCAGATTTCAATGTCTCCAAAGAGTCTCTGATAAGCTGCAAGTTGGGGAGAGCAACTTCATCCCTAACTCCTCTTCTTCTCTCTTTAAGTTGAGCCTTCCAGTAGAAATCTTCAACCAAACTGTGAGTGCGATCAAACTGGGATAGAACTCGCACTTCCCTCTTAAAGGACTCTTTGACTTGACCTTCCCACTCAAGAATTTGCAAAGATGGTAGATTGCTGATTGGCTGCTTTTCAAAATCAGAACTTTGTTTTGTGTCTTTGCTGCCATCATAGCTGCTCCAACCTTCTTGTCTTTCACCATCAACTAGAGGAGAATGCTCAATGTCATGGAGAGGATTAGACTCCACAGATTCTTCAACCCAATGCTTACAACCAGCTTCAAGCATTGATAAATCGGATTTGTGTTTAGGAACTCCATCAAACTTTCCATCTTCAAGAGCCATATGGTTTTTAAGCTCCATTTCCACTTCACTGTCTTCATGATCAAAGGTTATGGCAGCTCCCTCATAGCTTGCAAAGCAATCAGAATTTTGAACTTCATCAGGATCAAAGGGAAACTCATCCCACACGGTTCCTTTTTCATCACTAAATGCCTTCACTCCTGGATCCCAAGTGCTAGAGGATTGATTGTTTTGATCAAAAGGAAAGTGCTCTTCGTGCTTCTCTTGGAGGGTTGACTCTTTGAATAGGTCACCACTCAATTCACTTAAATTGATATCTTCATGAATACCTCCCTCTAATGGCTTGGTTTGAAGATCAAACCCAAAACCACCCTTGACACCATCATTGTAATGAAGTAAAGAATCTCTAGTGCTAGCTGTTTGGAAAACTTTAACATCCTCATCTTCAATGAACCCATCATCTATAGGTGTATTTCTGATCTCATCATGAACATTCATATGCATGCCAAAAAGGTCTTCTTGATCACTTGTCATAAATTCATCTTGTGAAAACTCTTGAGGAGTTTGGACAGCAACAAGAGGAGAATTATCCATCACCAAATCTTCAACAAGAGGAGGTACAAACACATTGGAATCATTACCAACATAATCACTTTGGTAATGGTCATAAGCTGATTCAAAGACACCACCAGTATTTCCTTCAACTTGCTCTTCTTCACTTGCTATCACATGCAAGTCAAGGGGCGTATTATGGGGCTCTTCCACACACTCTTCAATGGTCACTGTATCTTTATCAAACTTACAATCATTTTGAGGTGACATGAGCACCGTGCGTGTGCCATCTTCAATACTAGTTGACTGATTTTTCCCTTCAACTTGCACATTTGTGGGCTGCAAACCACAAACAAGCACTTTTGCTTCTTTCTTGAACCCTTCATCAATGGAATGTTCTTTTTCTTTCATTGTTCTTCTAATGTAATTAACCACACCCAATTTTCCGGGTTTCAAAACCAACACACAATTCAAGTAGGAGTCAAAAGAAACATCGTTCTTAAACTCATTTGTCATATTCTGATATTGCTCATGGAGCATAGAAGCTTCATGTTCACATTGCCTTTGGTACTGTTCGGCATACTCAATGCAATCCCTTGCGGCCAAACTAACCTTTCCTTCCTCAAATGCCATATTCAAATCTGACTTCTCCCAATTCCTGGACCTCAGAAAACGCAACATATTCAGAACTTGAACGGAACTCTGTTCTGACCTCTGGTGTAGAAGCTGATTTCTCTGTCAAGTGAACTCTGATGGGCACAGGATGGCAGGATCTTGGCTCTGATACCACTGTGATGAACCGGACCAAATTTTTTCAATTTATTTCAATGAGCACACTAATGCAAGAAGCAGCCGTTAGGGTTAGTCCAAAACAAAATCAGCAGTTAAAGAAAGACTCAACGCCAAGAATGTGCTTTCTGACCCGACTAGGGTAAGTAGCTACCATATGACGGAGTAACAGAAAGTAAATACAATGCTGAAAGACTCAACACCACGGATGTGCTTTCAAACCCCAGTAGGGCAAGTAGCGACCATCTGGCGGAGTAACAAAAGTAAATACAATGCTGAAAGAAAGCTCTACCACTTATTCAGCGGGAGCGAATACAATGTAAGAAGTGCAAAGCTTCAATTCCCTTCTTGGCGGAATACCATCCAAGAACTTTAAGTGTGTAGTTCATTCACCCATCTCTGGCGGTAAACCGTCCAAAGATTATTAGGTTTGCTGCTCTAAAACTAAGTAATTGCAGAATATAAGAATGACTGAAATAGTACTACTATTAACAGCCTTACAATGCACAATCTGCAGATTACAAAGTGTTACAAACTGTTAAACCAAAGCAACAACTGATAGAATGTTGTTCCGACTTATTTGACTTCACAATATTGATAAAACAATGCTTGAACTGAACTTCTGGAAGTCTGATATAAAATCAGCAATTCTGGAAACACCAACCAGCAACACAGTAACCCACTAAAAAGCTCATAACTCACTCAAAACCCAACCAAATCACTTAAAACTAGATGCAAACGAGAGCTAGAATGCTGACAATGAAAACCTAACTGAGAAACTACTGACAAACTGTGATATTATTTTTTGGCACACTTCCCAAGACAGCCCAGAATGGTACGGCCAAGGAGAAGGGCGATTTTGAGAAGATAAAATCATACAATCAATAATAAAATATGAAACTCACCAAAGAGGGGCGCCCTAGGATGAGGAAGCCATATGTAAAGTACCCAGAACCGACAAAAATTCATGCAAAGACTTATGAGCAGATTTCTACTTCAGCCAAACCCTAACCAGCAAATGCAAAACTGACAAAATCTTTGAAATCTTCAACCTTGATGATCTGTCTGCTTGTCTGGATGAAAAGCAGTCTCTGAAGCCTTAACTAGGTGCTATCTTTCAAGCACGAAACCAAGAGAAATGGCTAGGAGGTATGCATCCCTCGAAGTAACTCTGAAAGTATTTCAGCAGCATAACAATAAGGTAGACAAAAGATAATAAAATGAAGAGCAACTGCCTCCTTATATAGACCTTTTGAGAGAATCTCAAGAAACCTCTAGAAGGTGCGCCCCACTTCAAGACCTTTTTAGGTTTTTGACTTTGACTTGGCTGCTTCCTCAAAAGGGCGTACCTTTTCTTTAGTGATAAAATCACTTTAAAATAAAACATATTCTTCTCCAAAGGTTGGTGTCCAATTTCTCTTAAGCAATTATTCACTTTAGAAATATTAAAATATTTCCCCATGAGATGACCACCCTCAAAGTCCCCCTTTTTAAAATAACTTAAAGTTATACAGCTAGGCCAAGGGGTTATAACGTTATAATATAACATTATTTTAATTAAAATACTTATCTCTCCAGAAAATGCATCAAAAGGCCAAAACAATATTACCAACTGAATTGCCAGAAGAGGAAAGCCTGCTGAAATGCTGACTGGACCATCTAAAAATAGAATTTACTAAAAATAGTAAATTCAAGAAGTTGCTCGGAATGCAATGCATGCGACACCATTGCGAAGCTTTCTGAAAACCCAGAAAGAGTCCGCAATCCAAAATCCCAAACTTCGAGATGTAGCCGTCATAACTTACTAAAAATAGTAAGTTCGGAAAGGTTGCTCGACGCAGTTGCAAGTCATACCTCTGCGAAGCTCTCTAAAAACCCAGAAGGAATCCAGAATCCAAACACCCAAACTCCAACAAGCAAAACCCTGAATCTTCAAGAGAACCCATCAAGCAGTCGGAAACCCTAATTTTGCCACTGACTGGCTGACAGCACACTGGGAATAGGCTATCAATCATTGAAAAGTGAAGTGCTGAAAACGGGGACATTACATGGATGATGCCCCACATATCTCCTGTGACGACAATGAAGTAGTGACGTGATCTGTCACACAACTCTCGGAAAAATCAACTATCTCATCACAAGAGCTCTCACCCAAAACACTCATCCTAGCTGAATTGACTGCACCAATATCTGTGATAGATGTAACCACATCCTCACTACAACTCGTGGGTATAAGATCCTCATCAACTGCCTCTGTATATAACTGTATTGTATCTACAGCTGGTGGAGACTGTGCCAAACTCAACTCCACGGTAAGCTCCCCTAACCGTAACTGTGACTTTTGAAGGGCCAGTTGACTGCTCTTCAATGAGTCCATAGTCACCTCAAGCTCATGAGTGAGCTCATCGACCTGCTCCTCCTTCCTCTGCAATGCTTCATAACAAATGCAATCCCACTCGAGAAGAAAATCCCTGTCTGCAAGTAGTTTTAGGCAATTTTGTTTCATCATCCCAATTGCTTCTCGTAGTGCATGTATCTCTGCAAGGGAAAAACCACTATCACCGTGCTCATCTGTCAAAGGAATACTCCAACCATAGGTAGCTAACATTTGACGAGCAACATCAAAATGCTCAATGGTTGTGGCAATCATATTGTTGTTCACTTTTAGTTGCCCAACCAAATGATGAGGACTCTGTAGCTTAAGACCCCCATACAAGTTTTCCGGTTCACAATATGCACTATGATATGAGGCTGATTCGTCATCACTCACTACAGGATAAGCAGCATCATGTGTGCTTTCATCCATGCACACCTCAACATCTAAGGTACTGCTGCTATGTACCTCAAAGGATGGCTCAACTGATAAGGTAGAAGCTGCTGATATGACAGTATCTTCACACATTTCCATTTCCAATGCAACTATATCACCATCCAACTCATGATCCAAGGATTCTATACCAACACTTGACCCTTCTAGCTTGTTTTCTAAGGTCTGATCTGGAAAATCAGACTCACCATGACATGAATCCTCAACACATAATGCATCACTAGTACCCAATTCTTGAGTACTCTCATGTGACAGCCCCATAGCAGCATCTTGCACATGCGTAGTCACTGCTGTCTCAAGCTGATGCAAACTTTTTCTACTGCTGTTATGTAAATCAGAATTGTTAATAATGCTGGTTACAACTTCTGGAATGTTGTGAGCATTATTCGGTAGCTCCACCATACTATTTTCTTGATGTAAGATTTCCTTATCAACCACCGTTTCATTTTCAACCCCATGTCCGTATGTAGGTTGAAGATCATGATCTGCTAACTTATCACATTTTAAACCAAACTCATCATAGAGACTTTTGGACACTCCACCAAGTCTCTCATTTTTGCTTTGTGATGAGGTTCGTCTTGAAAGGGCATCCTCATACCGCCGCAAACTATGAGTTAATCTTCGTTGTGAAAGCATAAGTTTTCGCTGAATATTATTTAATGTACTCTCAACACTTAGCTGCTCACATTTTTTTGATCTGTGTCTTTCCCTGTTATAATCCATCTGATGCTCTATATATTGTTCGAAGTTTAGACGCTCTTTGATCTTATCTGGTAGTGCTTTGTACTCCTCATAAGCGTCCATTATCTCATCAGCAAATTTAGAAGCCATAGTTCTAAATTTTTCTGAACCTTATAACTTCGGATATTTCGTTAAACAGTTTTCTTGCAAGGTACTGTTTTCAATTCAAAATGATGACTAAAGTGTACCTTCTGCAAATGGCCATTTGTGCAAACATCTGGCATGCAACTTGAATGACCGAACTGAAATTGCTTGAAGCTTTGACCAACAGTGTTGTCCAACTTCAAAATATAGCTGATATACCAATAATCATGCCAATAAGTAGCAACAATACCATGAAGTCTTGTCTGAAATGCAATTATACGGAATATCGGTAATAGCAGACTACTCATAAGAGAGATGAATTTCAGTAAATCATTGTCAACAGAATTTACAATGCACTAATTCTGCTAACTCAGTATTTTCTTATGACAGGTATGCAAATGCTAATACAGCCAATATGAGATGCAGCTCTACAATTCTTTTTACAACTCTGATTCTATGCGCTAGAAGGACCCATAGCAAAGCCTAAGGGTTTACAATAGCAGACCAGTGAGTAATCTCTCGAGCATTTAAATTATTAACTTCTGTATACAACAGCTTCGAGAGCAATTACAGAATGAATACAAATGTTATCCAAACTGAATAACACTGAGAACTTGGAATTGGCGCAAATCGATGGAATCCTCTATCCAGTGAACAAGAATCTCCTACAGAAATATTACTATCGACCTTATCTTATTGAATGTTCCTTAAAAAGGATGAATGTGTGACTCTCTCTAAATCACAATTGGTCTTTCTTGAATTGCTTAATCTTTTCTCCTGCTTATCAAGCACCTCCCGATAACTATCCTTTTCTCCTTACCCGTCACCCGCCAAATAGTATGCTCCAGCAGATGGGTGGAATTGATCTACGAACTTTGTTCTATCTTGGTGAAGACTGTAAGTCACCGAATTCACGAAAGGCGGGTGAAATGTTAGGAAGACCGATAATTTTAGAGAAGACGCCAAGGATGTATTCGGCTCTCTCTTCTCTAATTTATCTTCATCCGCCTAGACCAAGCTTATATCGGTTCGTCCTCTTCCATTTTCGTCTCTATCTGAATTCGTCTTCTTTTGATGACTCAAAATTTGTTTTGTCTTAACCAGATGTATCTACTTCTTTGAAAATTCTGATTCTGCCTTTAATCGCGTTTTGTCTCTAGTGACTAACACCTGGCGTTTATTTTATTCTTGTCTTGTATCGATATTCCCAAATGTTGAACTGTGGGGAATACACCTGAGTCTCTCGTTCTTTTTCTTCACCACCAGCAATTATCTTACTTCTGTCTGTTTCTCAAATCGCACTTTGACCCTGAAGCGGCTCCTTTGTCTTTTAAGAAATGCGAATATATGACCCGTGAATATCCAACACCAATAGAGAATATAAGTGTGAAAGTGTCGCGTCCAAAATAGACGTCTTCTATGAAATACGATTTCCACAATGATGGGTTCGATGTATTATTAAATCTTCAGTTTGAATCTGAAGCAGCTCCTGAAACTAGAAATACAAGTCGTTCCTTTATAATTTCTGACGCCCTTTTATTTAAGCAGTTTAATAATGTGAAGCTGACGACCATGTAGGATCCGATAATTCCCAAATACTGTGGCTTAAGAAAAAGTAAGTCTCTTGTCTCTATCGAAGACTCCAAGAGTATTAAGAATTT
>VDFB02034632.1:0-64025 GCA_007258455.2 Sequoia sempervirens
AGTGGGCAAAAATCCCCTATTTGATTTTTGATCTTTTGGTATTGCAAACAAATCATAGATAATTTTTAATACCTATATGAACATCTTGTGTAATGATTGTGCAATATATGAGCACAAAATATTATAGTGGAATACTCTATTTGTATGGTAGCAAGGAGGAATTTTATTTCCTAAGGGTTCTAGGACAAGTTGTTTGCTTTAGATGATTTGATAATCAATCCATATGCTTTTAGGCCTTCAAGATGTAATGGTAAGGTTAGATTTGACCCAAATTTCTCTACAATATCAAGTACCTATTGGATTTGGCAAGACCTTCCAAATAAAAATCTTCACTGATCTAGCCTCCAATGTTTGATCTAGATGAAACAAAATATAAACTATGCAACTTTTTTTGGATGATCTGGACTTAATGGTTAGCTCAAATTTTCTCTAAGAATTTCCCAAAGAAACCAACAAAATAATACCACAAAAGTAACTCATAATTCAATCTATTTCTCTATCTTTTCTAATTCTATAGGTCATCATTCAATGCAAGAGAAAAGCATTCTCAACTTTTAAGAAGATAACTACCCAATATTAAGACAATTAAATTCAAGCATAAATAATTTAGATCAAAATGATAAAATAATGGTATTCTAATAAAATGATGGATTATAATGAGATTTTATTGTTCATATGAGAGTTACAAGTGGTTATATATAATGTATACCACAAAGAGATATGAATGTTCAACTAGAAAAGTACAAGTTATATGATGCAAGTACAATCTATCCAAGGAGATACCTACCTAAGAAAGCTTATCCTATCCCAAGTGCAAAAAATGTAATAAATAAAATAAAATAAATGTAATAAAGTGAAATAATGCACCTATAATATGGTCAATATAGTGGAGGTCCAATTGGCAACAAACCTAGGAAACATATTTTTATTATATAATTATGGTTGATTTTTCTAGCCAAACGAGGGATGCTTTTTTCTAGAAAGTGGGCAATGTCTATTGGTGAAAATATTTAAATGGACTGGTCCTATAATACCATTCCTTTGCACAAGGAAGATGTAAAACTTTATAGAGAAAAGAAAATGTTGCACATAATTGAAGACTTAGATAGTATTGAATGAAGTCATGTACATAGATAATGGATTTGATTAGTTTGAATGTTGTAATATTGAAGAAATTATTGTTGATCCAGATGCAAACCTACATCCTTTAAATCTTCTAGTTAATGATTTATGAAACATGTCTATTAATGATGCTTGTTTAAAATAAGGATCAAGTACAGGGGTTGTGTTAATTTCCTTTGATGATAGGAGCTTCAAGTTATCCTTTAAGTCAATATTTCAATGCATAAATAATATTGTAGAATATGCAGTATTGTTATTATGCTTGAATATTTCTCTCAAGCCTAGAATAAAAGGCCTCAAAGATTGTTCAAACTCAAAGTTGGTAGTCTCTTAGGTCATATATGTATATTCAACAAAGAATCAAAATTTGAAATAATACATGAATGTTATGTAGGACACAATTGAATTATCTGATGCCTTTAGCATCAAATGGATTCATAATCTAAAAACATTATTATAAATGAGCTTGTTGTTTTAGTCTCAAATTTTTATTTTGGATGGGTTTCACTTTTATGCACTTATGAAGTTGAGGTGCTAGCCAAACCTACCATACTTGATAATATTTATTATTATGAGGTGTTTCAAAATGATGATAATATCTACATGTTCCTTACTTTCTTAGGGAAATATGAAGGGAAATTCATAGATTGGGAACCCATGGTTGAAAATGAAGATGAAAAATAAACTTTTAGAGTATCTAGTTGAAGACCAATGCTATCCTAAAAATATTGGTTATATTAGAGAAATAATTTGATAGATTTGATCACTTGAAGGTTAGAAATAAAATAATTAATGATGTTGATGTAGAAGAAGTCAACTTGGGTACTAAATTATCTCTAAGGGTGATTAACATTGGGAAGAAGCTCAAACTTGTTGAAAAATAATTCCTTATTACTTTATTGAAATTGTTTCAAAAGTGTTTTTCTTAGTTCTATGACAAGTTAAAAGATTATAAGGATGAGTTATTTTAGCATGTTATTCCATCACAACCTAAATAGAAACCTTTTAGACATAAGTGATGAGCTATTAACCCCAGGCTCTCCCCTCAAATAAAGAAGTTACAATTTTGAGAGATGGTGCTATCATCAAGCCTATTAGACATTCTTCATGGGTGACCAATTTAATTCTTACGAGAAAGAAAAGTGAAGCTATAAGGTTATGTGTAGATTTCAAAATTTTAAACATGACCTCATTAAATGATAATTATTTGTTGCCTAATATGGAAAATATGCTGCAAAAGGTAACCACCTTTGACATAATGCCAGTGATGGAGGCTTTTTAGGTTATAACTAGGTAGTTGTCAAAGAGTTAGAACAAAGCAAACCAACCTTCACCATTCCATGGGGAACATATTTATATGTAAGGATGATATTTGGATTGAAGAATCTTGGAGCATCTTACCAACAAGCCATGGATGTAGCCTTTGTAGTTATGATCAGTAACATCATGGTAGTGTATCGTGACAATCTTATATCCTTTTTTAAGGATAAAAGTGACCATTGTTACAAGCACTTAGAAATCGTCTCCATAAGGTGTCTAAAGTATGGTATTTCACTTAACCCTCAAAAATACATATTTTGGGTAGATGAAGCAAAATTGTTATGACATGTTATGTTTAAAAAAGAGTTAAGAGTTAAGATTTCTTAGTTTGACCATGTAATGTCAAAAATTGCATATCCTACAATTTCAACACTATATGTTATACTTATATTGGCACCCATCCCTCTAACATGTTCTAGGGTCCATTTAACTCTCTTTCTTGACATGTTATTTTGATTTGATATCAATATTATGTTTTGATATTTGTTTAAATTTAATTTGATGTTTATTTGAATATTTTTAATATTTGATTACTTTTGTATCATTCAAACACTTATATAATTACACATACATCTCCATAATCATACCACAATGACATTTTAACATATAAAAATATCATTCTCTTCCTCTAAACTAATTCAAATTCTAATAATACTATTTTAAATTAATTATAATTAAATTAACTTTTAATTAACTAAATATTTTATCACATTTTATTCTTACATTCTTCTACTAAAATCCTACATATTTATCTATTCTTAAATTCATAAACTATATTCCTAATATTCAATTACTAACTAATTGTATTCCTCAAACGCTTTAATGAAATAATTCTATTCTATATCAGATCACCATGTTCTATTCTCCTCTTATCATTTTATTAAACTATTCTATTCTAAGTTATTATGCTTATTCTATATTTTTAATCCCTCTTTGCATATTCCACTCTTTAAATAAAACATTATAAACTTTCTAATGTTTGAAAAAGCAATAACAACGAATCCAAACGCCTTCCCTCCTTTAACATCAATTAAAAAGATTTATTCTAAATGGAAATTAACAACACTTATTCTTTCCACAATAATTATTATTCACATTATTGCGAAAAGAAATTTATTCCAACCAAAAAGGCCTTATTTCTTTTTTGAATTTTATGCCTTTGGACATGCAAAACGACTTTTTTTTGTTCTTGAATTTTTTATATTATTAAATTCAATGTATTTTTCTAATGTCATTGATAATAAGATTTTGTTTAATGATTTTTTATATGTGAAAGAAAGTTTTAATATGTTAAAATACAATCTTGTTTCTTAAGTTTCATCTTTATATATAATATTAATAATCAAAAGATAAGTTCGGTTCAAGTTGGAATTTTGGAGTACAATTCAAGTTAGAGACTCGCAGTGCAAGTCACACAGGGGATGTCAAATCAAATTTAAAGTTTGGAATGCAAGTTAAGTATACATATCATGTTATGTAATCAAGTCAAAAAAGATACTTGGAGTGCAAATCAAGATTCTAAACTCATAGTGCAAGTTACACAATCAAGTCAAATAATATGTTTGGAGCAAAATTATAAACTTGGAGTGCAAGTTATACAATCATGCTTGGAGTGCAAATCAAGATTATAAACTTGGAGATCAAGATTATAAACTTGGAGTGCAAGTTATACACATTGCATATACCCCCTTTAAATATATAGACATGTAGGAAGAAGTGAAGAGAAAAAGAGGGGATGAATGAGAAATACAATCAACAACTTTGTAATAGATCTGTGCATAAAAATCATCATTTTATTAATATGAAATATATTTTCTTATCTATGCATTTTTATAAAAAATCTCATTTCATTAATATATAAAATATATTTTCTCTTTCTACGCATTTTTATTTGTGTAGATGGCAAACTATGATTAAAATTATATTATTCTATGTATACATTTAAAACAAGATTATGCCCTTTTATGTTGTGCATTTTAAAGTGAGTCAACATGATTTTAGAGTGTAAGTAGGGCACACACATACTTCTCTCCATCAAAATGGTATCAAAGCAAGTCATTTTCAAAGGTTCTAACACTTTATTCTAACTTATATCATTTTAAAAGAAGAAGGCATTCCATTATGTTTTTTAGTAGTATGTTTGTATCTTTTTACATCTTTTTACAGTGAGAAACAACATTCAATGCTCATTGCTTTCTTGTATGCTCCATAATGTTCACAATAACTTTCCCAAACCAAAAAGGCAAGTCTATCCTCTATATTTTTGGCAGTTCCAAAGCATTGTTGGTTTTCCTCATCTACTATGTCTCTCTTAGCATTCTATTCATAAGGATTTGTGTACACATGCAGTGAGTTTTTGACAACAATCATGTCTTTGATATATGTCCATTTAAAACTTGGGTTTTAATTCCTATTTGGCTATTCTATATACTAAAAATAGTTTAAGAATGCGTATAGATACCATTCTATCTTTCATACTTGTTGACTATCATTTGCTACTCTCTACATATTTGTAATGCATTACTATAACATAAGAATCTAGTTATAATGATTCCAAATATATTTGAATGAAACACTTTACATTTGGAGACATTTGTTTGTAAGCCTTGAAGATTTTTTCTTCATAATGAATCTCTAGTAAAATCTATTAAGATTTATCCTTTCAAGTTTATTTTCATTTTTTTATTTGTGTTCTTGATGGTTATTACTTTTTAGCACCAATGCATGTAGATTCGTACATAACATTGGAGACCCATTAAATCATTACTTCTAATTCCTTCTTTAGGAAGTAATATTTAGATAGGCTTGAATATTATCTTGTTTAATTCTAGAATTATTAGTAATGTTATTTTAAGTTTTCTTGTTAACATTGTGATTATATCTCATTACTGGAATCTTTAAATTTTCCATCATCTTATTTTTCCTTCTACACACCTACACAATAATTAGAACCTCAATATTTGTTTACTATCATTTATATTGTATATACTAGAGTAATGATATATAGATTACATTATTGTTATTCAAGATACATGTAACTCTTAGTCCTATACACAATTAGGCTAAGTGCACACACTCTGATATTTCTTATTGAATTTTTCGTAGAGGTTGAAAGACCAAATTTGAGGCTTGACTACTTTGGGAAGCTCCCAAAGAATCATGTTCTTCCCTTTGTCCTAGATGTAAGTCATTCACAATTCTTCTCTCTGTATTCATCAAATTGATCGTTGGTTTTGTATTTTTATCCTTCCCTTGTACTTTTGTTATTGCATTTTATTTAGTCTCATATTTTATTATTCTAATATTCTGTTTATTGCCTCTAAGTTCTCACTATTTCTATTTATAGTAGTATTTTTAGTTTCTATCTTGTAGGTTTCATAGGTTTTATCTTCATTTTCCATTAGATGAGTGCATGCTTCCTGGAGGATGGTGTAACCATGATAGTGTCCTATTTTATGATTTTATCCATATTTTTTTGTTTCTTATTGTTTATATTTTTGTATCTCGTTATAGGTTTTTACTTCTCTTGTATAATTATCAAGTATACTTTATTTAATTTGAATTTATTTTCAAACAATTTTCCCTTCTTGCTAAAATCTAAATCAATTATTAATTAATTAATTTTAAATTTATAGTGTATCCACATTTTTTGTAACTTGTCATTATTTTAATTAAGGTTAATGTGGTTTAAATTTAATCTATTTTAAGACCAAGACAATGTAAAATTTACACTGTAGATTGTATAAGGAATCCAATCTTTCTTTAAGTAGATCAATATTATGAGAAGGTTCGTACCTAACTTTGCTAAGAGGACTAAGGCCATCTCCAAGATATTGAATAAATAGAAAAACATGCAATAGGAAGGATAACCTGGATTAAGGAAGCTTTAAAACAAACACTTTTATTGACAAGCTTGAATTATTTTAAGTCCTGCAAAGTATTCTCTTTTGCTTATTTTCATACTATTGTACGAGTTATCCAACAAATGAAAGACATTAAGGATTTGAGAAACCTATTACTTTCTTCAATAAATCCCTTCATAATATTGAGTTGAAGTATTCCATCATGGAAGAGTAGGCTTATGCATTAATCAAGGTGATCATTTTTTCTAGATCATACCTCACTAGAGCTAGGACCATAACATATATTCCTCAGTAGTAAAAGACATATTTCATCAACAAGAGGCATTTTGTATAAGATGTAGATGGATCAACAAGATTCATGATTTTGATTTGAAGATTCAAATTATAATGTTAGAGGTCTAGGACTAAAATAAATTTGGAGGCTATAGAGTGTGGATGATAACAAACATGAGATCTTGAAGTTAGATTCCAAAATTATATCTTGGTAAAAAGTAAATTAATGTGGAAGAATATTGACAGAGCATTTCTTAGATGTATATGTACAATTAAATCCTAAAATATTATGGATGAGTGTCACCAAGGAGTATGTGGAGAACACTTCATGGCTAATACCGCTACTCATAAAATCTTGAGAATAGGATATTGATGGCCTTCTTGATTTAAGGATGTGTCCAAAATGGTAAGAATGTGAGATGCATGTCAAGGTTCTTAGGAAAGACAAAATGTATATGTGCTTTATCCTTCAAAATAATATTAGTGGAAGGTCCATTCAAGTAATGAGGTATTGATTTTATTGTGGAGATTAATGAAAAATTCAAAAATGGTTTGAAATGAAATTTTGGTAGCCACAAATTATTTTACTAAATGATTTGAAGCCATGCCTACAATAAATCTATGACTAAGTTTGTGATGTATTTTTTACTAAACAATTTTATTACCAAATTTGAAGTGATATAAAGGATCATTACAACTAATTATATATACTTTAGAGCACATGAATTTACTAATTCTTATAACAAATATGGGATTAACATAACATATTATTCTTCTTCTTATCACCCTTGTGGCAATGGACAAGGTTAATCCAACAAAAAAAAATGAATTAAGAGTAAAATACAATAAGATGGGATAAAAAATTAAACTTGTAGTATGGGCTAATAGAGTTACTCCCAAGAAGACTACAGGGAAAACTCCTTTTGAGCTTATGTATGCGATAAGTGCAACATTACCTATAGAATAATAAAACTATAAACATCCCTCATTCTCAATCCCTTCATGATTCTCTAATGTTCCAATTGTGTGATAAAATTGGAAGTTCTCTATTGGCTTAAATGTAGATTATCATTTTAATGTACTTATGTAAAATATAAGATTATATTATCATGGTTAATTGATTAAATGCAATTGTATGATTATATTTTTTTAATGATGCTACTAAGGTATATGTTGGAAGATTATGATGTGCAACATGAACAAGTGTTAGGGAAGAAGAACTAAGTCTCAGTGTTGAAGTATCTTAAAATAATCCAAGTGTATGGGAAAATGTTAACTAATTAATAAAATAATAATTTAACTAATTTATAAATAAATAAATAATTAGTGTAGTGCATTTTATTAAATTATTTATTTATTTATTGTGGTAATTAATTTCTTTTGGAAAAAGAAATATTTTTAATAATTACGTCAAAGGCGTTCCCTATATGAAATTGACTACTTGATTTTTGAAGTCAATGGTTAAGAATTGAGGAGAAGGATGTAAGACGATGCAATTAACATTTTTCTTGTCATTCTCTATTTTTTATTTTTAAAATGATTTAACAATTTTAAAAGTAGGCTTTTTATTTTAAAACAAAGAAAAGAAAAACGTTGATAAGGTTGAAAAGAAAAATAGAACCATAATTTATTAATATTTTAATTCTAATAACTTTCTCTATTTTTCTTTTTAAAATGATTTAACAATTTAGAAATAGGATTTTTATTTTAAAAACAAAGAGAAGAAAAGAAGTTGATAATATTGAAAAGAAAAATATAATTATATAATTTTTTTTGGTACGTAAATATTATATTTTATATTAATATAAAAGTTGTAGTCCATTTCATTTGTGGGCCTGATACAGACATTCGCCCAAGCACACACCAAAATTTTGCCACCATTGCAGCCCCTATCCCAACCTATAGGACTACCTTCGACACAACAAACCTCCCGGTACATGTGTGTATGGCCGAAGCCAAGCATTACATTACAAATCTTGTGAAAACATAAAAAACAAACCAAATGTTTCCTTGAGTTAACTTTGTTGCTCCTGTCCGCTGCTACATACCATCTTCAAAGCTGTCACTAGCAGCCAAAATATAAAACCACGCGCCCGCTACCTTCATTCCATTAGAATCTTCTCCTCCTAGAGGTACTCCTTGAATTGTCCCTTCCAACCATCTTCTGACGCCACCTCCAGATACATTTTTTTGTTGAGAAAATCAACACCTTTCCTTGCCTGTGCCCTATGCTCATGAAGCTCCTCTCCCTTCATGTCCAGGAGGAAGGGATACCTCTTCACTTGGATATTAGGAAGCAACACCCACCTCATGTCCCTCAAACACGAGATTCCAACCCCCAGCTCCACCACAATAATCACCTCCTCGACCCCACCCAACAAATCCGCCATCACCAACTTCCTTGTCATGAGAAGCACCTCTGCCTTTGGCAGCTCCAAATTAAGGAGTGCCGCAACAAACCGTGATGCGATGTCAACGTTGGTCTTGTATCTCTCATCAAAAACCATGAACTCCTTTCCCATGACTAGTTCAACTGCTCCTAGCACCAGAGGATCCCACTCATTGAAAACTGACCGTAGTCGATTGTCTATAATTGTCCCCAGAAAAGCCCACTGCTTGCGCAACGAGGTGATATGAATTGGAGTCTCCATCATCGCCAAAAAAAGTCAGTCACCACCCTTGCTCATCGATGATAGAGACAATGAGGAAGAATGAATGATCAACACCTTATCACAACCACATCTTATTACAATTCGATCATGCCAACCTGCCAGGGGAATTAAATTACTGCGGCCCTTCCCAACTCCCAAGACACCCTACGCTAGCCACACATCATCCTTGATTTGATGTGTGTTTAAGCCGTCATCCTTCGCCCGCAATCCCCGTACTGTGCTAACTCGCTGATGCTCTATGTCCCAAACTGACATAGCAACACATGTCCCAACCTCTGCCAAGTTACAACAGGGAGAGATGATCCACTTCAAATGAAAATGTGGGTTGATGACAATCCATCCACCCCCTGGTTTTCCAGCCTATCCACCTCCCCATTGGCCTCCTTGTATACATGTTTCACTGAATACTCATTCATCCCTCTTGCTAAAGAGTAGGCCACATCAATTAAAGCTTGCAATCTCCAATCCACCATCTTTTAAAATTTCAAGGCCTGAATTACCACCATCAATTTTCCTTTGATCTATACCTTCTTCAAATGCAACTCCTTACACAATCTTAATCCTCTGATCATGGCCCTGAGCTCTATGATAGTGTTGGTACCATGTGGCAAGGATATCGATCTCTCCACTATAGTCTCCCCTTTTTTCGTTCTTGATGCAACATCCCACTCCGGAAGCCCTAGGGTTACCTCTGGAGGCCCTGTCGAAGTTCAACTTGTGCCACCCCGCGGATGGAGGCAACCATGCTACCTTCTTTCTATCCACCTTCATTTGATTCATTCTAGATTCACCTAGCTTTGGTAATGCTAGCCCATACTAGGCCCTGCACATTTTAGTGTCCCACTCCATGAAGACAACATCTTCAAGATCCTTTTGAATCACCCTGTAGTTCACCACCTCCATAATAGCTGCCTCTAGTTTATTTACAGAAGTGGGAAAGTCCTTCGCCTTGTCTTTGAATATCCTATGATTCCTCTCCTTCTACAACTCCTAGAAAATCAGAGAAGGATTGACAACCCATAGTTCACTATACACTGAGCTCTTTTTCAAAACTGACCATGCTTCAAAGAGACAAAACATCATTAGGTAGAGCACCACTCTATCCAAGTCTTGCACATAGCCATTTCCAACAAGCTTCCGTAAAAGGGAAACCCACAAGTAGATGGTTGATGTCTTCTTCTTCCTTGCGACAGATTACACACTAGGACGGTCCTTGGTATCCCATCTTCTTGAATTTATCTGTCATGAGAACCTTATTCTACAAAGCTGCCCATGCATATATGCCAACTTTTGGAAGACACACCTTATCCCAACACAAGTGCAAGGGGAGAAGGGAATCCACTTCATCCAAGTATTGCAGCCTACAACCATCTCTCGACAAGTACTACCCAGAAACTGAGCCAACCCACACAAGTTTGTCCACCCCCACCCTTATAGAAACCACTCTCAACTCCACCTCCTGACGCGAAATGGTTGCTTCCTCCATAGAGATGAGCCCCAATTCGAAAGGCCTCCACACAAAAAATGATCCACTGTCCTCCGTTACCTCCATCATATAATCTTACATGTGGCATCCCCATTCCCTTTACAGTACAATTCTGGCTTGAGTCAATTCTTGGTTATTGACCAGCTTTAGATACCCGCCCCATGAATCCTCCCAGAACCTGTTCGTCTACCCATCGTGTACATCCCAAGATATTTGTTCCTGAATGAGTGGAAGACAAGCACACATAAAATTTTAAATTCTCAATTCTCTTGGGAGCTCCTTGGTGAGCAGAATGCTAGATCATCGTCATCCACCATGTACTTACTTCACAATATCTTGGCCCATTTTGCATCACACCGAGTGTACATGTTCCATACCAGCTTTTCCCCCAGGGCTTTGTTTTGTTTTAGCAGCTTTTGAATGCCCACTCCCCATTTTTCTTTTGATTTACAGATCTTATCCCAAGCAATCAAAGATTACTTCTTCTTCTCTGAGGTTCCTTGCCAAAGGAATCTTCGCATGTTGTTGTTGAGTTTTGTTGCTTTGTCATCCAACATAGCTAAACAAGACATTAAGTATATTGTCAAGGCTTATATTACTGCCTTCAACTTGATGACCCTCCCGACCAAAGACAACCATCGACCACCCCAGGAATCTAGGCGGCTCCTAAT
Source organism: Sequoia sempervirens (assembly GCA_007258455.2). NCBI lineage: Eukaryota > Viridiplantae > Streptophyta > Pinopsida > Cupressales > Cupressaceae > Sequoia > Sequoia sempervirens. The sequence continues at coordinate 11,408 of VDFB02034632.1, forward strand.
CTGATCTTGTAGAGGATCCCATAGTTTTCCAGTTCTTACCCCTTTCTCCAAAGGTAGGCCGAGATATGTCATCAACAACTTCCCTATCTTATAATTTAGAATTGTAGCCACCTCTCTGGTTGACCAAACATCTATGTTTATAAAGAAGATTTTAGATTTTGCTTCGTTTACACACTGACCTGAGGCAATCACATAATTGGATAGGATCCTTTTGAAACCCAGATCTTTTGATCGACAAGGCTCCCCAAGCAAAAGGGTGTCATCAAAAAATTGTTGGTGCATGACATTAGGGACCCCACTTGTGATCTGTATGCCTGAAATTTGGCCATTAGAAGCAGCCCACGAGATAGCCCTGCCCAAATCTTCCGCCATTATAATATATAGAAAAGGGGACAATAGATCCCCTTGTCACAGGCCTCTAGAAACCTCAAAGAATCCAACAGGTTCACCATTAACCAAAATAGAAAACCTTGGGGTGGAGATGCAGCTAAAGACCCAGGATATCCAGTCTTTCGCAAATCCAAAACTTTCCAAAGTTTTTCAAAGAAACTGCCAGTTGACCATATCATATGCTTTTTTGATGTCCAATTTCACGAGCATGCCTTGTTTTTTCCCTATTTGGAGTGAGTGAATTACCTCCTTAGCAATGATCACCCTATCAAGAATTGACTTGCCCAGTACAAAGCCTGTCTGTTCCTCCAAAATGGTCAAAGGGAGTAGAGGTTTAAGCCTATTGGCCATAGCCTTCACCATTATTTACTACAGAGTGTTGCACAATGCTATAGGCCTAAATTCATCCAATGAATGTGACTTTTCCTTCTTTGGGATCAAGGCCAATAAAGTGTTGTTTACCTCCTTCAAGATCCTCCCAGAAGCTCTAGACTCTTCCACCACTTCTACCACCTCAGTGCTGATGAATCTCTAGCATTTTTGAAAGAAAGAGGAGGGAAAGCCGTCAGGGCCCAGTGCCTTGTTGGGGTTTAGATGAAAGGTAGCTACTCTTATCTCTTTAGCCATGAATGGGGCTGTCAAGATCTAGTTTTGGTCATCATTGATTAATTTGGGAATGCCTTCCAATAGTATAGCCTGTGATTTTATGAGGGATCCTTTAGAGTTATTTAGCAACCTTTAGAAGTAGCCCTCCACTTCCAAGGCAATTTATTTTTCACCCTCCACTCTTGACCCATCCTCTAGAGTTAAGCTTGAAATATTGTTTGACTCCCTACACACTCGTTTTGAGTTGTGGAAGAATTTTGAATTATGGTCGCCTTCCTTTATCTAAAGTTCCCAAGACTTCTGACGCAAAAAGGATTCCTCTCTTGCCAAGATTTCCTCCCAATCTTTTAGCAGCTCCCACTCCTTCAGAAACAAATCCTTTTTCATTCCATTCGTGACCACCTTCCTATTAATTTCTTCCAATTCTCTTTCCAAGCGACACTTTTCTGAAAATACATCTCCAAAATGTTCCTTATTCCATTGCTTTATCAATTGCTTGACAGTCTTTAGCTTGCATACTACTTTGAAGAGCTTGTTCCCTTCTCATTGCGCAAATGTCCACCATTCCTCTAGTAATTTCATAAATGATTCATCTTGAAGCCACATTCTTTCAAACCTGAAAGGGTTTCAACATGTCTTCTTATCTCCACAAAGCTCCAATTTGATTGGCAAGTGATCAGTACCCCAAAAAAGGAGGATGCTACCTTCAATGCGAAAAGGAAAGGTTGACAAGTCACCTTTGAACATAAATCTATCCAATTTTTTTGCTATGTTGCTGAAACCCAACCTTCAATTCATCCAAGTGAAAATGCCATTTCGTAATTTGACATCCATCATGCTATTGCGGCTTATAAAATCTTTAAAATCACTTTGTGACTGTAGCTTCTTTCTTACACCACCTAGCTTGTCGCCCAACTATAGGATCACATTGAAGTCCCCACCCAGGATATGAGTGCGATCATCATTCCTTATCATGAAATTTTATAATTCCTCCCACACCATACGCTTCTGGTTGCACCCCGAGGGGCCATATACATTTATGATTGTCAGGCCCAAGCCCGACGCCCAACACTTGACCTTGCTGGCTAGCCAGAATTGCTCTAAATCCACCTCTTCCAAGTGGACTATATGGTTCTTCCACATTGTGATTATTCCTCCTAACGCCCTGACTACTTCCACCAAAGAGAATTTCCATGATTTGAAACTCAACTTCAAGACTTCCACCTCTGCTCTACCTAGCTTCCTGAATGAGCATTAGGTCTGCCCCTGAGCTTTCTAGAAGATGCCTGAGCAGGTGATTCTTGTTAGGGGAATTTAAGCCCCTAACATTCCAGCTTAAGACCTGTTGATGTGTTTTTTATGCACTTCTCAACATAGGCAGTGCGTAGGTGCACTACCTCTCTTGAAAGACAATCTTCCATAATCAGATTGCAGAACACTATCCCAAGGTATCTAATGTCAGGTCTTGACAGTGCTTGGAATATCTCAGTTGTTTGATGTGATTTGTTGGAATCATAAGGCAGACTTACGAATGAGTTACAAAGCATAGGAAGTTGGATCTTGAAATGGAGTTCCTAAGATGGAGAAGTTGTTGTGCGTTTGTTGTAGGTTCAAACAACAATCTTGAACTCCATTTTTATCATTGGATTTAGCTTTACAATGTGCAATGAACCTTTCCTAAGGTACTTTATAAAAAAGGAAAAAGGGAAGGGAAGAGAGAAGGTTCCTAGATCTGCAACTAACTGTGAACAGTGATAATGGAGTTCCTACAATGGACAACTTCCTGGAAACAATATTCCACTTAACTAGAAATCTCACAGTCTCATGGAATTTGTGTTATCTTCTAAGGTTTGCAAATGTTTTGTCTTTCATTCACCATGTACATGCATGAACAAAGATGAAAGTGTGGAGCAACTTTGAATTTAAGCCCAGACTAACTTTACACAGCTATCTACCATCAGCAAACAACAAAAAGTATGGACTAAGAAGGCATCTACACTGCAGGGATTTTCACAACCACAGAACAACATTTCTAAAATCTATCAAAACAAGAATACAACTAACTAGAACAACAATACGAATCTAAGTCAAACATCTAACAATGGAGGTTGAATCAAGTAACATGTGAAAAACTTAGAAAATGCACCAAGTCAATGTATTTTCATTATAAATTTCTGCAGCATGTCTTTACAACAACTCAAATCCCTTTTGCAAATGAGAGGAGAGCCCTATTTATAGTGCCCAAAAGGTTAAATGAATGGCCAAGATTAACTTTCATTGAGTGGCCAAGATTCATTACAAAATAGGGTTTCACCAACCCTCAATATATTACAATTTAAAATTACATTCTGTCCTTTCCCTATTTCGTCCTCTAGTGACGACACTGTAGCAATTTCATCTTTTGCTGATTGTTGTTTTACTATAGCTACTCCTTGAGGAACTCTTCACCGTCAGGAATGCTACCCTCCTGCTTCTTTCAAGCTGTATACTCCATAAACTTTAGGATGACGGGTTGGAGCTTGTCTACCTCATTAATATTGTACCACAACATTTGGTAGCTCCATTCCTTCGTATTATCCTCTAGCTTCTTCCAGTCCTCATCGTAGTTTGCACCTTGATCCCTGAACAACTCTGATTGATCAAAGGCACGGGCATAAAAACTCATGAATTCCACCATTACTTTGCCGAACATCCCGTCCTCCATTTTCTTCTGGAAGTAAGGTTTTACCTTTTCCGGATCCATCTGTACTATGGGCATGTCATATTCCGTCATCAATTTGAGGTATTGAGCACATTCTACCCTGATCTCTTTGATCCACTTGATGTCCAGATCCACTTTACTCATTATTTGCTCCAGCCTTTCCTTCCTGTTGTCAAAATCCCGCCTCCATACATCCATCAGCCAATGGTCGTCCTTGTTGAACGCAAGCTCCTTTTCCCATGTGGCCTTTGGCAACTGAAGGATAGCCTCGATCTTTGGAAGTGTGGAGTCATATGTTGCAAGGAAGTCGGTGCAGAGCTTCTTCATGCTTTCCAAGGATTGCTGCAGATCCAAGAACTTGTTGGCTGTCTGAACAACCTGGCTAATACCCATGTTACCGACGTATAGGACCTATTGGAACCAACTCTCGGTAGTCTTTTCCAAGTTCTTTCTACTTTCCATCTTATCAATCTAATCTTTGGATAGCAGTTGAGGTGGAGTCGAGGATGTGGTAGGTAGGTCATCCACTAAAGACCATTGTTGGATATAATCTGTCAAAGCAACCACCTGCGCTTTGAGCTCATCCTTTGAAACCTTGTCTTGCTTTATCAAGTGTACCACTGTAGCCACTGACTCCTCAAGGTGTCCCACCTTCTGATCTCTGGTAGCAGTTCCTAAATTAAGGGTGGAGATGTTGTAGCTCACACCAGCATGGCCCACCATAGGCATTGCTATCTAGATGGCTCGAGACCTAGAAGTGTCCATTATTACCTTGGATATGATTTTAAGCTTCTTCTCCTTCTTTGTTGTGATCTGAGCTCAGGCTAAGATAGCCTCTAGTCTCGCCCTTAGGTCTTTTAGTACATGAGTTTTTCTTTCAAGCTATTTCTCTAACCATTTAGGCACAACAGACTTGTCCTTAGGTGACTCACGATCACCCTCGCCCCTCTCGGCCAAGGCCTCCGTTCTCTTATCTTCTGAGACCCTCTCTTCCTCCTTGGCAACATCTCCTTCTTCCTCATCGGAATCCTGGATGAACACAAGGCATTTAATAGGAGGCTTGGTAGATAATTGCTGCAGGGGACTTTCTTTCTCTTCCATCTCCTCCCCTTCCTTTCCCTTAGTTCGTTCAACCTCGTGCACATGTTCTTTGAACAGCTCAATTTTGAGGCCCTTGATAGCTTGAGCCTTTCCCTCAGGTTTATCTTCTTGCTGTTGTCCTTCTTGTTCAAGGAGTAACCTTTCTGCCTTCCCCTTAGTATCTTTCAACTGCCGGGCCATTTCTTCCTCAAGGTCATCGTCGAGGGTCTGCACAATGACCCTACCACCGACGTCATCCTCCTCATCTCCGCTCTCTGAGGAGCCAGTTCCTTCTTCTTCGTAGGCCACCCTATCAATAGTGCAATGTTCATACTCTGGGTGCTCGTGGTATTCATCGACCTCCTCTTCAAAGGGCTTTAAGGCCTCTTGTTCTCGCCTCTCCCATTCCTCAAAGATTAACATGGTGGCTTTCATAGCCGGTGGCCCGGTCGACAATTGTGAAGGCTGAGTAGTAGCGAGGACTTGTGCAAGGGCCGCCTGAAGAGTGGGATCCATAAGGATCTGGGAGAGCTCGAGGGGGAGATTCTGCATATGTCTTGAGAGGGCCTCAGGCACGGTGGGAGCGTGTATTGGTGCAACCACTGTAGGTAACGAGAGTGACGTTGTGGGTGACATGGCAGCGGAGGAAGGAGGAGTAGTCATGGCAGAGGAGGAGTCAATTACAATCACAGGCTCGATTGGGGGCAAAGGGGCAAGATGGACAGAGATGTCCACTGCCGGTGAGGATGTGGCGACCATAGCCAGAGAGGTAGATGATGGGGCATCCAAAGCAGGGAGAGCCAAAACAGGTTTGATTTGATCAGTACCTTTTGCTTCTTCTTCTTGGTTAAGAGCTGCTCCGCCGTGCCCCCTGTTTGCTTAAGTCTTTTAGAGGGTGAGCCCCTTGGATCCTTCCTTGTATAAACCTTGGGGTTAGGAGACTGCTTCGTTTTTGTCTCTTTCCTCTTCTTGGATCTGGTGACTAGAGGGGATTTGGATGTCCCACCCGTTGAAGTGGTGGCAACAGCATCTTCCGTGGCACTTGGCTCACTCTTGAGTCCTTCATATTTCAGGACCACCCCTCGCTGTTTCAATTGGGCTACCTACCCATCAACCCACTCCTTGGTGCGTGCCAAGATTGGCTTGGTTATGATATCAAGGTCATCGACCTCCTACTCATCCCAGTCAATTGTTGGTATTGGCAAATTGGTGACTGTGGGGTACCTGGGGTCCATTATGGTGCTCTCATCTTCTTCGACTTGGTCTGGTATGGGAAATGGCTGTACCTTCCTTACAAAATACGCAGTCATCCGCATATAGTGCCTTGCACGTACCTCTTTATCATCCTGACAATCCCCCCAAAAGTCCTCAATGTGGTGCAGATGAGAGAACCCCGGTCCTAGTGCCTTCCTTACATGACCATATGGGTCCATCCGCGGGCGAGCAGTGTGTAGATGAAAATGGTAATCTTTTAGTTCTTTCTCGGAGTTACCGATACACTGGAAAGTTTGTAATTTATACATGCCCTGACCGAGGGTCATGGGATAAGAGATCCCTGCCATGTGTTTGCCGCTGAAGACTGCCTACATGTGTTGGAGCTGCCGAGAAAGCTTCAGTAGAATGATCTGGTCATTGGGATATCGAGGCAGCTTGTTTGGCCTTTCAGTGAAACCTTGGGCACAGATGTATGTGAACTTCGGGTATTGAATGAAGAGGAAGGCATATTGCTTTAAGAATGCCTGAGCACTGTGGGAAACCCTCCTTTCAAAATCCCCGGCAATCATTCTGATGATGTGGCTGATGAAGGCATCATTCACTCTGCAATACTCCCTCTTGAAGTTTCTGTACTGGAGCTGGGGGTATCTATCATAGGCCTTGAATCTTCGACCCTGCTCCTCATCAGGTGCCACAAACAATCCATTATACTATCTCCGGTCTACCAAGGAATAGATGAGATATGAAGTCATATAAAACTTTGAACTCTTCTTCATATTGACGAACTACTCATGGAAGTAGTCGCTTATTATTCCTCCCCAGTAAAACGAGGTCTTTGTGGTAACATCTTCATTCCCACAAAGGATCTGCTTGATAAAGTACACCATCCATTCCTGAAAGAAGGCAGCCGTAGGAAGACCCATAACCCTACTTAGCATTGTGACCAGGTCGTGGTAATCCTCGTGGAAGTCACTGCGGAAGAGTTTGTGAGGAACCTTCACAGCGCTGCCGTGCTCTTCTTTAAGCCAATGCTGATTTATTAACCGTTTGCATCCTGCCGAGTTGTCATCCCATGCTGCTTGCCATTCCTCTATAGTAGGTGTTTCCATTTCTTGAAAAGTGGGAATATGGAAGGTTTTTGTGATTCCTTCAGCCGACATGTCAACGAGAATTTTACCATCCCTGTCAACAATTATCCTTGTGTAAAGTTGATATGCCTGCCGACAAGCCATGATCAATTCAGGGGCCACAATGGATGGAGGGAATCTTGCAGCTTTTGCAATTCCACTATGTCTTATCAGTCTTGCATTCTTGGTCGTTGGATTGACCCTGACCCTTTGTGTAAATTCGTTAATATTGACATGGCCTATATTGGTGTCGGTGATTTCCTTCCAATCCATGGTAACTTTTGAGTGCAGAGGCTCACCCTGGAACTGGTATTTCATTTGGTCCTTATCCTCTTTTCCTTGAGGAGTCTTGCCCGACTTCTTTCCTTTGTCCTTTTCCACAACTGCTCCTGAAGGTCCTACACCCGATTCCATATATCCTGCAAGCAAAGTTATAGTCAGTGCAATTGATCATGAAAGTCTTCATGTTAGTCGAAATCCCATGGATGAAATCAACTTTAAGTAATTTATCATTCATTAGAATGATACTTCCACTTCTTGATGTCATTAGTCTTTTCATTGAGGGCTTTTGGACAATCCGAGCCCAGAGGTCCGAACTTCCCTAGTAGGAATGCTGTTTTGAAAGGGAAAATGGGGCCGACTGACCCGAGAGATCTTTCCTAGCCAAACTTTGATGGTTCAAAAGGATCATAACAAAGAGAGCCGAATTTAAGCACGTGGGTCGAGATTAGATTTCAATTTTGAGCTTATTTGGATCGATTTAGGAGCATCCAGAGGTACGAGGCCAGAAAGCCGTTCAGAGATGGCTGTTTAGAATGCCCGAGCAGAAACAGAGTTCTGGGAGAGGAACCCCAGGGTCCGGGACCCAGTAGGTCCAAGGGCGGCCAACAGTTTTGCAAAGTTCAAGTGTTCGGGCCCAAGGGGCCGGGACGCCGTTGTGCTTTCGCCGTCCGAGACGGCGATCGTCGAACGAAAGTCCGGAGGGAGCGGCTCGGAGGATCGGATCCGGCTACTCAGTCGGACGCCAGATTTCCACTGCAAGTTTCACGGTGATTGGGAAGGCGGAGCCCGGAGCTCGGAATGGCGGGCAAGATTTTCCATTTTTCAATGGCGGAGACGAGACAGAGTCCCAGATGGCGGAGTCTGGTGCGGTCGAGGACATTTGGAGTTAATGCTGGATTCTTAGCAGCGCACGGAAGCTCGGGGCCCAGGAGGTGGAAGGCCGCCGAAGATTTGCCGTTCTGAAATCTGTCTTGTATATGGACGGTTGAGGAGGGGTTGGGGCCCGGAGGGCAGAGTTCCACCAAAAGTTCGAAGTTAGGTGCAGTGGAATCCAAACAGAGTTCCATAGGGCGGGACCTGAGAACCTGGAGGGCGCTTGGTAAATATCAAATGCACACGGCGAAGGGAAAGGCGGGCCCCAGGGCTCGGGTGGTTGGGGCAACTTTGCCATTTTGATACAGTGAAATCTTCGCAGACTTCCAGACATGGAAGTCTGGTGGCTCGGACCTGAAGATTCAAAACGCTGATTAGATTTATGTTTAAGTTTTCAGTCTCAACGGCAGCGGAAGGACAGAGGTTTGAAGATTCGGGCCCGAAGGGTCAAATTGCCATTTTGGAATATGTTCATTGTTTTCAGTTTTCGACTGCCAAGAGAGGACCTGGGCCCGGAGGGCATGAATGCCCCTGCGTGAAGAACAATCGCGCCGAAGTGAAGCTCCATATTGATCATGAGGGTACTTTCGAGGGTTTTCTCAAGTTTGTAAGACATGGGTTTTGTGCGTTGTGTCGTGTTTTATCATTTACATGTCCTTATAACCATTATTGTTCATTTAAATCCTTTAAAATCATGAAAATGTTACTCGGGAGGGAAAATGGTAAACCTACCTCGGACACTCGATGTGGCAAGATGTGAAATTGACTAACGATCGGCAAGTGAAGGCAATGGGTGCAAGGGCGATGATTGACGAAGACGATGGGCTCCTCTGGAAAGTTCTCTGATCCTTCTCTGCAACACTGACAAGTGAGAATGACAGGTTTGGGAAAGTTATTTATACCCCAACTGCCATTAATGGCCACATTAAATGCAAGTATGACGAGCAAGGAAGTTGGTGGATTCGAATCCACGAACGGCGGCGGGAAGTCTGGGGCCCGAAAGCTGGAAGGACGCGAGGTAGCGATTGTCTTCGAAAATTCCACTTGGAAGTCGCTAGCGGTGAAGGGGAAGTCGGGACCCGGAGGGCGGAAGTCCGCCATGAGTTTGCTATCAAGGACGGCAAAAACTACGCGAAACTCCAGAGGTTTGGGCCTGGGGAACCTGGAGGCAACCAAAAATTGACAAACTTCAACGGACGGAGATCAGGATGCTGGGGCTTGGGGCCTGGGAAGGCGGAAGCCATCCACTGTTCGGGATGGTGAACACGATAGGGAAATCCGAAAAGGGAAACTCGAAGGGTCGGGCCCGGGAGGACCTGAGGCCGTTGGCAGAGGCAAACTACCAGAGAGACCCCGCGAGGCACCAGAGCTTAACAAAATTAAAAGGGAGGAGCCCGGTCAACTTATGATAAAACTTCGGAGGTACACTGACCATCTAGGAGACCAGAACGGGGCATGCAAAATGAGGCTGCGACAAAAATGACCCGACAAGGCGAAAGAAAAAGAGGGTCCCCGTTCCGAATGGGGCGTGTGTGCTAAGGGCACAACAAGACCCTCATTGTGTCCTGGGAAGGGTAACGCCCTTCCCTGATCTCAAGTGCATGGTAATTTTTTCCTGCCCGATAGCCTCCCCTACTTTTGTTCTCTTTTCCTCATTGATCTTCCTCCCAACCTTCTTATCGCCATAGTTAGGCGTCTTTTTACCACAGACTTTAGTATAAACCCCTAATTTCCTCTTGAGTTTCCTTCCTGATTGGGAAATCTCCCCTTCCTCCAACAACCCCTCCTCCATTCCTCATGTGTTAACCTCCACTGCCATTTGTTGTTCCACCAATTGGAGCTTGGGAGCATCATCTTCCCCTCCTTCCCCAACTTCATTGAAATATTTATCTAATGGCACCATTTAAAGGTCGTTTTGTGTCCTTCGAGCTTCCATCCTAACCTTCCCCCAACTTCTTAAAAGACTTATCATCCCCTATCAACCTCCTTAGTTTGTTACCTCATTCCAAGATTGTCTCCTAGTCTTGGCAGATATTGACTTTTATGTCCAAAGAGAAGCATTGTCTTACCCAGTCCTTCGAGTCAGAAATTCCTATATACTCCACTATGGCCCATGCGTCTTGCTGATTGACATCCTTAGTCTCTACACTCACATCCTCTCTCATACTTCCTTTTGGGAAGACCCCAAGCACCTCAACCACTTGTTGTGCTTCTCCTTATATGTTATCCAACTGTGAAGTACCCACCTCCTATTGTGCCATGCCTTTGCCCTTCAGATCTACCCTCCTATTATTTTCCTAGCCTCCCTGCATCCATTTCTTCCACACCAACTTCTAACACTGTGATAGGTCCCAGATCACTTTTTGGCACCACCTTTCTCTGTTATGAAATAACCCAACTTCGTCCCACAATGTATCCCATGGCGCCACTTCAATGCAAATCCGCATTTGACCATCATTTCCAATTGAGAGAGTGGCTTCGTCTAACCCTAGGATAGGACCTAGAGTTGTCCCCATATGTTCTAAGGCATCCCTCCACCAATACATCATCGTGAGATTCGCTAGTTCCACCCACACTGCCATTCTGTCTGGGGTGAAGACTACTGGATCAAAATTTTCATCCCAAGCTTTCAATTTTTTTCCCCTTCCATGGTCAAATCCTTTAAAGCTAAAATCTCCCTTTTGATTGACCCCGAGACACACATGATTAAAAAATGGCTATTTTGGAGAAACATTAACCTTACCTTATCACCCTACCTCACAGACCACCAGTACTTCATCTTTGATTTTTTACATTCGTCCCCCCACCATTTCGTAATTATTGTGTTGTCTTCCATTTCAAATCTCCATGACTCTGTTGTTGTAAGCGGGACGACCATAGAAGTATGCTTGATTCCATCATTTCTTGTTTTCCTCCCTCGATCCCCTGCTTTGACCTATACTGTGTCAAGCTGATCCCTTGGCATCCCCATTTTGATTTGATTTGGGACTCTGATTCCTTCCTTATTTCACCTTGTTTTGGAGGACCCAGAGTCACGGGCTTTGACCTGAGGTTCAGGTCGGGCCAGTCAGACACCAAACCCCATTTTCTTGATGCTTTCCTCCTCTACTGAAGATTCCCCACCATCCTTGCGTGATTCTGCCTTTGCCCACCATACCCTTGAACTCATCTTGTTATGGAGCCCATTCGCTCTGGCCTATTCCTTTCCTTGTTTCCTTTGCTCGATAGTCTTCTGGCTACCCATGGCGGCCCTCTACCCTTGGCGTAGTCCCTAGGGTTTTTCCTCTAAGATTTCTGAAACATTTTTCTCCTTTTCCCACTTCAATTATTCGCCCTACCATCCACCTCTTCCCTGAAGTAGTTGTTCCTTGTTTTTCTACCATTGTGATCCTGACAATTCCATTCAACTCTCGCCCTTTGCAAGCGATCCAACCATTCTTGCTTTGCATCTTCTGCCCATGCTCGTGCGTTGTAGCGCCATAAATCCTCGCTCACGCCCGCCATTCTCCAATATAATTATATTTTATTAATATTTCAATTCTAATAAATTTAAAATTAGTTTTACTTTTTATTTAATTAATTATTAACTTAATAAGTATTGTTATTTTTATAAATATTTTTATTTTGATATATTTTGACTTTGTATTTAGTTTATTCTATTTTAATATTTAATTTAGATTTAAGTTTTAAATTTATTTTAGTTCTTTATGTCTTCTTATGAAATTACAAAAAAATATTTAATAGTTATTAGAATTATTTTAGTTTATAATTAACTGTCTTATTAAAATTTTAATTATTATAGAATAATTATATTTTGAATTTTTATTTTAATTTATATAATAAAATAAATTTAAAACTTAAAATCTAAATTAAGAGTTAGAGAGAGAGAAACTATCTTTTGATCAGTCATTTTGTGCCAACAATCCAATGATAACACATGTTCTTAGGGATTTTTGCTTAGGGTAGCATGTTGTTTGATCAAGGATATGATAATTCACCTTTAAGACCTCTTTAGTGTACTCATTGCACACTTAAGGAGAAAAATAGATAGAGAGAAAAGAAAGAGGAAGAGAGAAGGGAGAGGGACATAGAGAGACAAAGGGAGAAAAAGGAGAAAGAAAGGAATATATATAAAGTAGAGATAGGGATATATATATATATATATATATATAGAGAGAGAGAGAGAGAGAGAGAGAGATTCCCTTCTATCCTTCTCTCTTTTCCTCTCTCTTTCCCTTTCCTTGTCTCTCTCTCCCTTCCTCTCTTTTTCTATCCCTATTTGTCTCCCCCTCTCTCTCTATTTATTCCTCTCCCTCTTCTCTCCTTTCATCTCTCCCTCTATATTAACCCCTATCTCCATATCTATCTTCCTCTCTATCTCTCTCCCTTATTTCTATCTTCTTACCTCTTCCTACATCTCTCTCACTCTTCCCCTCTCTTTCCTAATATATGTATCTTTCTCCCTCTCTCCTTATCGCTCCCTCTTTCTATATATCTCCACTTCTTTATCCTCTCTTTATTCCTCACTATCTATTTATATATATCTCTTTCCCGAGCTCTATCTCTATCTCCATATGTCTCTCTCCTTCACACACACACACACACTCCCTTTTTCCCTCTCCATATCTCTATCTCTAAATATCTCACTCACTCACACACACACACACACACACACACACACACACACACACACACACACTTTGTTTCTCCCTCCCTATCTCTATCTCTACCCCCCCTCTTTCTATTTCTCTCCCTCTCTCTATCACTTGTCTCTATTATCTCCTTTATCTATTACTCTTCCCCCTTTATCTCTATCTCCCAATATCTCCCTCTTTCTATCCTTATCTCTTCCTCTCTCTTCCTCTCCCTCTCCCTATCACTCCCTCTTTCTATATCTCTCTAATTCTCTCTCCTCTCTCTATTTTTCTCCCTCTCTCTATCCCTGACTCCCTCCCTATCCCCCATCTCTCTTTATCTCTACCTCTCTCTCCCTTTCTCTTCCCACATATCTGTATATCTCGTTCTCTTCTCATATATCTCTATTGTTGTGTAGTTTTGCACACATGCCCCACTTGGAGTGGGGACCCTCTTTTCATGATATCCTTTTGACCTTCGGTTTTATTGGATTTGTCTTTTCAAGGTCTTGGGATGTTAGTCTTGCTGACTTTGGTCTTGCCCTGAAGATTGAATTGGTTAAACTTGGTTTTTAAGGGAAGTCCGGGTTTTGACCTGAATCCGGGATTTTCCAGATCAGTCGGATTTTCCTGGGTCCTGGTCCATTGTCTGGTTATGGCTGAATTTTTCGAAGTCCGGGTTTTTGCTTGAATCCGGGATTTTCCGACTTGGGCGGATTTTCCCGAACTTCGTTAAAATCCCGAAGGGTGCATTATCCGTGGAATTCTCGCTCACCCGGATTGTCCGTCTAGCTTGGTTTTTTCTGGAATTTCGTTCTGGGCTCGGGTTTCCATATTTGCTCGATATGTCTTGTCGCTCATTAATGCTCGAAGTACGTCTTCTCTCGCGTGAGTGCAGGTAGATTTAAGGTCTTTTGGGCATTCTTTTGATTTCATTATTTCATCTACTATTTGCTCTGGCGCCTGAGTTCATTCTTCTTGAGTTTTGATTGTTGGATTCGAGCTACTTGTGTGTGGATTGCTTGAGCGCTTGTGTTGAGTTTTTGTTGTTAGGGCACACTGTTTCGCAGTGACTTCCTCGAGTTCGAGCTTCATTCAGATTTGATCCATGGTAAGTCGCTGCCGACTTCTCCTTTTGTTTGCACTTTGATTGAATCTTTCGAGTTGTTGATTGGTGGTCCTTTAGGTCGGCCCTTGCTTGTTCCATGATTATGTGAAGTAGGGTTCGACTTACCTTTTCACGGGTTTTATCACCCGCACTGTGCATCCCTTCGTTTATCAATTGAATGTCGGGTGTATCCCTATCACTAGGTGTTTTTGGTAGGACCCTGCTTTGTTGGCGTGTAGTTTGCTATATATTGCGAGGTTAGGGTTTCGGTAGGTTCGCCTGAATTTTCTAGGATCGATGGAGTTGTCGCGATTTTCATGTCTCGAGTTTAGCTCGACCCTGTTTATACCTTGTGAGATCCCGGTGCTTTAGCTTGATCATTTCAAGGGATAGTATTTGAAATTCCGAGCTCACCCTAGCTTTCATGGCAGAGGTCTGGTTATTAATTTTAGGGCATTGTCATCCCTTTGCAAAGATCAGTCATTTGAGAGTTTTGGGAATTCAAATTCCTGTGCTATCGAAGCTTTGTTTATTGGGATTGATTTTATGTCCATTGGAATCCAAATAGGGAGGTTTGCATGATCATTCGGTCAGGGGTTTGCGCGTTAACGATCATCAGGTTCCCGAGGTGTCCGCGAAATTTCTGCACACCTGGATTTTCCCTGTTTCTGCCATATCCGCAGAGTATGATGAATTCCAGAATTTCGAGCTGTCCGCAGAAATCCGACCTGTCCGGATTTTTCCGGTTTCCTACCTGGTTCCACTTCTTTGTGATTATCGAATTAGGGGGTAATGAAGTAAATGCTAAATGATGATTTCTTGTTGCTAATAAAGGGATTTCATGGTAGTCACACAACTCTTTTGACCGTATTAATGATTTATTTGATGTATGATGTCTTGGCAGTAGGAGTCCATCTGGGTCAGATTCCTCCGAATTCCGCCCTGACTGGATTTTCCCGGTTTACTTCATTTTCCCGGATTACTTCATTTTCCTAGATTTTCAAAGATTGATGATTAGTGGTGGATATTAATTGTTTTATGTGGTTTCCAGGCTAACCTTTGATTGAAATATGAATGATAATTGGATGCTCATGAGGCTCTTTTGTGAATGTAGGCTGAATCAAGCAAAGCTACGGCAGGAAAGTCCAAGGGTGATACTGAAGGGTCCTCAGTTACTGATGCAGAAAGATTGAGGCTAGATATGAAGAGTCAGGTGCCTGATAGCAAGATCGCTTCAATATGGTCTGAGGTCTCCGACACCAATGTAGGAGCATGGAGGTATGAGGAATTCAAGGCAAGAACAGCTCAGAAAGATCTATCGGCCCTAACCAAGGGAATGATGAAGTCTGGACTGGTCCATGTAGCAGGATTCCCTCCTGCGGTTCAGTGCTATGAATTGATATTGGAGTGTGCCCGACAATATGACTTTGATACGTAGAGGGTCGTTAGCACCGAAGGAAGAGTCTTGGAAAACTTCAATCTAGTTTCTATTGCTCAAGCATTTGATATGCTAGACTTGCCATGTGTGTGTGCCTTGGATATGGACCTGGCTAGAACTTACTATGAGGATGAGCCCACCAAAGCTCAGCAGATGATCAATTCCTGGTTGGAGAAACCAAAGTCTCATTTTTCCAAACTGCCCAAGCAATTACACAGGATCAAATTTAGACCAGACGTATATGATGCAATCACATTATTGAGCAGAGTGGCCGATTTAAAGAGTGCCGGGGTATTGGAGAGTTGGATGGCACATGTGATCAACAAAATTGAGCAAGGTATTAATTACCATTAGGCAGGACTCATCAGTGCAATGATTGATAGACAGCTGAGAGATGTGTTAGAAACGAAGAAGTTTACTATGTCCTCCTATGTGATGTATGTGTTGGCCAAATTCTACCCATACAGGGGTTTGAATCCAAAGGGAACGTTTGGACATGATATAGTCTATGAGATATACCCCAAATTGCACCTGGGAAATTAGAACTATAGAAGAACAAATGATGCATTTACAATGCATATTACTAGGCTGCTTCAAAATGCAGAGCATGTGAGATTATCTGATGGAGCCAAGGAGCTAATAAAAAAATATGGAGCTTGGTTTATACAATTTCCCACCTTCTCCTATATCAGAATTGACGGATGTCAAACTGCTCCATACAGGTTGCCTAGATATCCTACTGACCACATTGTGCTATTGGAGGTTACGAGGCAAATATGTGATTTTGATGCTATTGTTAAAAAGGCAAAGCATAAGATAGGGTTTGGTGGAGATTTCCCTCTGAAAATTGGTATAAGCGAGGTTTGTCCTTCAATCCAATCAACGCACGCATCAAGGGATGAATTGAGTACTTATGGTCTCTCTTTCCACTCTAAGAGGACAAATTTTGACATTACTGGTGAAGCGCAGAAGAAGGCCACCAAAGAATACCACCACAAGGATGACCTAGAGGATTACTGGGCAAACATCAAAGATGACTTTGAGGCGAGGAAGAAAAGATACTCTAGGCTTCCAGTGGATGTGATTAGACTGTACAATGTTAAGTTGATCCCTGACCAATTAGAGGATGACGGGAATCTGGTTCAAGATCATGCATATGAGTCGGTCAAAGACAGGTCTATTGGAGAGGTAAACTGGGCTGAAGACAAGGTAACTGAGCTGGAAGAACTAATGGCTCATGTTATGAAGTTTACTAAGTCATGGTTGAAGCACAAAATATGGGAACTGGAAAGTGAGAAGGCACCTTGTACCTTTAATCTAATGGGAAATCTGAATCCTCTTTCCACCTCAGAGGAATCCGGTGAGGATGATTCCAAAGGAAAACCTAAAGTAAGCTCACCTTTCAAGATCAAAATCAGAGGCCCTAAGGAAAGTGATCTGGAACAAAAAAGGAAACCTAAGGGAAAGAAGAGAAGCCGAACTTTGAGAATTGGTGAGTCTGTAGAGGAGGAACTTGAGCAAGCAGAGAAAGAAGATATTCCTCTAGAGCCGAAAAGGACAAGGACAGCCAGGGTTTCTAAGAAGAAAGGTCAAGAAGCTCCTAAGGATGAGGCAAACCCTCCAGTGGTTGATGTGGAAAGCTCGGGAGAGAAAACCAAGGTTTATTCGAGGAAATCAAGGACTCCATCTCCCAAGGAGACCATGCCCAAAACAGATCCTCTTCCAATGGCGTCCACTGTGGAGCAACAGAAGGCTACTTCCCCTTCATTAAGTGTACCTGAGCAGGCAACCCATGAAGAGCATGAGACTAGTGGAGAGGCATAACCATTTAAGGAAGGAGAACTCTTTGGTGCAGCAGCTGAGCTCGAGGTTGAAGATGTGGAAATGCACCCTTCTCCACTAGTGCAGTATGAGGATTCACCGGCGAGCAGTAAAGACAACAGATCCCATAAGAAGGAGGATGCCCCTATTAAGACCCCATCACCTTTGCAAGAAGAAGAGCCCGAGCTAGGTAATCAAGGTGATCAGTCTCCTGAGAAGGAAAAGGATGAGACCGCGAAACAACATGAAGAGGTCAAGATAGATGAAATCCAGGTGGATCCTGCTGTCCCGGATTGGTTGGATAAGGAGATTGCAAGAAAGAAACAGGTCATTGTTGAGGACACTCCCCTCAATTGGGATGAAATGTTGGCCAAAATTGGCAAAGGTAAGAAGAAGAAGATGGCTAAGGTAGTTTCAAAGATAGAAAGAGATGAAGTGAGTAACAGGGTTATTCATATTGCCACCCCTGCTGCTGATAAGAGTAAAGATGAGGTCACTGGAAAAGATTACAATGTACAGACTATCAATCTTGGACCAGCTTCTATGGAATAGGATATTGAAGAGTATGAAGGGTCCAGTGCAGTAATAATTAGGAGATTAAGGAAGGAAACACAGTCCAAGCATGAGCTTAAAAGGGAGAATGAAAGGCTTAGGAAATGCCTAGAAGATTTGATGAAACCTTTGCAATCTCTTCACCCATCTTCTTCTGCTGCGACTGGTTTCTTGCCTAAGGAAACTATTTATGAAATTGAAAGGATAAAAGCTTCTACTCAGACTACTGTGGATTGGTTAAAAGATGTCCAAGTGAAAGGAGATGATGCAATAAAGGAGATCCTCTCAATTGGAAAGGATGCCATAAGAGCTAAAGATTTATTAGAGCATGTTTTATCTCAGGACAAGCAGGATATTGACCTTTTATTGCAGAAAGTTAAAGTGATCATGGAGCATGGTAAGGATCAGTTGGTTATAGATGGAATCCTTTCTTTGTCTAGAGTTAGTGAGCCTTGGGAATGGTTCGAGGCCTTGCAAATTCGATAGAAAGCCATCAGGAAGATCCATAAGTGAAAGAAACAGATGGATGGTGATCTGACCAGTGTTTATGATGGATGTATTGCATTCTTTGAAATAATGACTGGCAGGAGGAAGATTGCTCCTAAGTACCTGAGCTTAGAACAATTGAGGGAATGGTGGCATGATGTCTATGCCCTTGATTATGAAAATGTTGTAACAGGGCACCAACTAGATGATGCGGCAACTTATTTGGCTGTGATGGACAAGTATCAAGCGCATAAGGGTGAGTGGGATAAAATTGTTAAGCAATCAAAGGGAGAAATCGGCTCCATTGAATGTCGGTTCAAGATCCTACCTTTGCCACCTGTTGCTGAGCTAGATAGAGTGTTTTTGAAGGTTCATGAAGCGTTGGATAAGAACAAGGATAAGGGAGGCGGTAGTTAATGCCAATTTTGAGATTTGTGCTTCCCTATTATTATAGGGCATGTGTTGATCCGGGTTGCATTGAGGAATGTGTTTGGGCCGACCTTGATGATGTATCAGCATTTAATGTGTGCCTTATTTTGAAATTCCTAAGGCCGACTTGGCTATTTTATCTTGTAAATGTTTGGCTGGGCCGACATGTTTTGAGGATCCTCTATAAAGGCATTCTTGCCTCATTGTAAGGAGTTAGTTAGAAAGATAATAGAGACGAGCTAGATCAAGAAAGAGCTAGAGCATTTTGTAGTAGAAATAGTAGTTAGTCCTTTGAAGCAAGTACTGTAACACATAACAGTGGAATTGTTGCTATATTCGGTGATCTAATACAATTGAAGGCATTGTGGTTTCTCTGGTGAATTCCTTTGTGTTAGTTTATCTTGCATGGTTCCTGTTGTTCCATCTTTTAAATTGCTTGAATATATAAGATTTGATGTTAGATTCAGAATTCGATTAGTTTGGTGAATAGTGTTCATGATCTCATGCTTGGAATGTTTGTAGCAATCTTTGGTCTATACTCCCAGTAACTATTTGATTGTAGTAGACTGGCGAAGTCAACCTGGACCATACATCTATTTGTGCTTAGTTTGATTGTGGATGAATGTCTATGATTTGAAAATCTGTATGCCTTAGAAGATTGCACCTTTCTTGTGATATTGCATTGTGGGTTAAGCAAGAATTGGTTATTTGAGATTGGTCCATTCCAGGAATTTATCATTTGCATTGTTCATCCTAGAAATAGTTTATAGTTTAGATTTCATTACATCTCTTGCACCCTTACCTTTTGTTGTTTCCTTATTATTTTGGTTAGACTTAGGATTTAAGATCATCATATTGCAAGATTTGATGAATTGGAAAGATACAGTTTGCTTGTAGTAAGGTCCGATTGTGATTACCAACATTTTCACATATTATCTGAGTTGTTTATGCATTGTCATGACCTGACACCCGAGAGACCTTGGGGTGGTTTTCAGTAATTTATTGTTGAAGATTACCTTTCAAGAGAGATAGGATATTGTATTCTGTCTGAGTTGTTGCTGTGTAGAAAACACCATCAACATCTATCTCCCCTATTTTTCTCTCCCTCTCCTTGTCTCTATTTTTCTACCTCTACTTATCTCTACTTTTCTATCTCTTTATCTCTCTCCCTCTCTCTATATCTCCTTATATCTCTATCTCACCATCTCTCTCTCTCTCTCTCTCTCTCTCTCTCTCTCCCCTCTCTCTCTACCTCTCTCTATCTCTCTATTTATTTGTCTCCTTCTTTCTCTCTTTATTTATCTTCATCTATACCTATATCTTCCTTTCTCCTCCTCTATCTCTAGAAATGTATCCCTCTCTCTATCCATCCACCTCTCTCCCTCTTGAGCCCCCTTTCCCTCTTCTTATGCCTATATATCTATATTTTTTTCCTATATACATATCTCTCTCCATATTTATTCTTCCATCTCTCCCTTTACATATATCATGTTATCTCTCCATCTCTCTACCCCTATGTCTTCCCCACTCTCTATACATCACCTCCTATCTCTATCTCTATCTTTATCTTTCTATCTCTCCCTATATCTACATATCTATATTTGTATATCTTCCATCTCTATCTTCCCTCTCTCCTCTCTCTCTCTCTCTCTTTATCTCCCCCTTTCCTTTTCTACAGACCCCTCTCCTTCTCCATATCCATCTCCACCTCCATCTCTATCTCTATCTTCCTCTCTATCTCTATCTCCTTACCCCCCCCCTCTCTCTCTCTCTCCCTCTTTATATCACCATCTCTCCCTCTCTCTCCTTATTGCAAACATAACATGACTCTCTTAGTAATGAATCCTAGTTATATTCCCAATTTAGAGGTTTTATTTCAATCATGTTTGGATCCCTATAAGTGGATGCATACTTGATTTGAAGTTATCACTTCTCCATTGAGACCTTTGTTGCACAAACAATATCACTTTCTAAATGCATTCCAATTGACCTCACATACTATGCAAGTGTATGCAAAAATAGACCAATTTTTTTCCTAATTGACCTTCCACACTTTTCTTTTTGGTGTACCCATTGCACACCAAGGTGCGAATGCTAGTTTAAGATACACTATTTTATTGGTAAATTAGAAAAAAAGATTTTTTTAATATTAATTTAAAAAACAAATTATTTTATGATAAAGAATTGTACAAGAAGTTAATTGTTAATATTTTTCTCACCTTGGTTAAAATGTCACTAGGAAATGCTTAGAAGTTTTTATTAAAATAGCTATTTACAAAATTCCTCAGGCACCAAGAGGGAGTGAAGAAGAAAAGTTACTAATTCAACACCAAAATGGGATGATTTGACCATTATCTTTTCCCCATTCACTCGCCACGAGTTTAGGGTTTATGTGTTGTATTGAAGAGGTAGCTTGATATGGCACAAAACTAGTATTTGGTTCATGAAATTTCTTCATGTTTCATGAGGTTTGTTGAAAATTTTGAAGCTAAAACACCGTGTTGTAGTTAGAGCAGAGGTTTCATTCATGACTAGTATGAATATTGGCACTATGTTTTCCAGAGGTTTCATGCACTTTCAGGGAGAATAGGCTGAATATATTGGCATGTTGCAATGAATTCTAGGAGAGACGTTGTAGGAGTTGATTGAAGCAACAATACATCATTCCACACATTCCAATTTTTTGAGATGCTATCTCGACGTGGTAGGTATGTGATGAATATAATAGACCAAATATCAAAAAAATTATGTAATTAAGGTCAAGATAGTGCACTAAATGTCAAAGAGGATATTGCTAACATGAGAGATTCCCAAAACTCTTTTTGTTACCTATTATTATTTTTGTCACTGCAAGCATTTAATAATCTTGTCAAATCAGTTGAAACTCTATCAATAAATGTAAACAATCAATCATGGAGTTGTCAAGGATAGGGGAAAGATTCATTACTTCATATCATAGGCTTTATTATGGAATGTAAAGAAGCTTCATATTGGACCTGCGCATTGACATTGATTCAACTTGTGTGCTTAAATTTTCTTGAGAATGTTGAGGGATACAAAACTATCTATGGATAGATCTTACAAGGATCATGAGAGTTTTGTTTCTTGTGAAAATATCTATATTAAGATACATTCAAAACCTATTCAATGCTCTTGAAACCATCTAATAAAATAGGATAGTGATAATCTATAGGAGCTAAAGATATGGAAACAAGATTTTGAGAATGATCATGATTGTAGATTTTGATCTTAGCACAGTCTAGGTTGTGACATTGAAGACACAATAAAATTTGTAGTTCTATCATTGATGGATAAATTACAGTGTATAGAGGTGCATAATATAATTCATGGTTCAAGATGATAAGCTACAAAAGAAATCCTCAACTTGCATTATGCTTGATGATGCTTCTAAGCTAAGAAAAGGATCTTTAGAATATAGAAAAACACACAATAATTTCATGATCATTTTTGGGGCTAAGAAGTTACATATGCAATCCACAATAGAGATTAGTAAGTTGGGGAATTGTTGTTGTTTGTTTGGATGATCATTTTGTAGATGTGGCCCATGCAAGTGAAGAAATTGCTTCAAGGAGTGACTAAGCTAAAATTTCTAAACTTGCAGCTATTCGACTCTATGGACTCTAAGGGATCTTGTGAGTAGTTATGAGAAGGAAAAAGTAGTGAGTATTAAGAGAAACATCAAGTTATAAGAGTGAAAACCCCAAAATTATAGTGATTAAGTTAGTAAAAGGATTCATAGAGAACCTCAAGGTTTGTTTCACTTGCAAACCTTTGAGGAACATAACAAAGCTATGAGTAACAAAGCATGGAATTCACCATGAATTTAGATGTAAAAAAATGTGTTGACAATAGACTATAGGTAGGAGTTTTAGATTCAAGAGATAGTCATGTGTTGTTATAAAGGAAATAGTCATTCAAAGGGTAGTCCTATATCCTTTTCTAGCAATGCACCAGTTTGGTGAACTATGATGAAGATGAAGTGACAATATGTTAGAAGGATAAATGCATCATGAAAGGTTGGAGGACCAAAAGTAAATGAATAAGGCATATGGAATGTTCGATAGAATGTATTAAAGGAACTTGATCTTATGGAATGTTAGATTTTTTGGACAGTCATCTCAAATGAAGCAATGATAGTCATGAAGAGGGATATGACAGTCTATTAGGATCATTTCCAATGAGGGATGCTTGGAGGTTATTTTATGTTACAAAATTGCATTCTAACCATCCAAATATGTCAAAGCTAAAGCAAGAAATACTTACTATACTTGCAAGTGTAGTGGAATGTGTGAGAAGGTTTTCAAGACAATAAGAAGAAGAATATATGGTAGTTCCAAAGGATAATAAAGAGGATAGGGTCTATAGGATATGAAGGACAATCAAGTCTTAAGTCATATAGAGATGAAAATTCATAGAAGCATAATGATGTGTTGAAATTGAAAAAAATATAGTCCATGAAGAGTGCCTTATCTATAAAATGTGTGTGAAGATAGTCAAACAAGTGTTGTGGAGGGCAATCAATCATGAAGTTGTCAACACATAGTCCTATCCAAAAATCTAATGATAATTCATTGCAAAAGCTATATGAAGAAGATAAATATGTTATGAGGATAAAATGAATTAGTTGTGGTCAAAGGACAAGGATCTTGCATGATAGTCAATAGATCAAGAGAGGATAGTCTTATGTTCAATGGAAAAAAGGATAGTATATTGACATAGGATAGTCAAGTCACCATGAAAATGTTAAATGTCAATCATAAGATCAATAAGAGGACAACCACAATGATGAGGGAAATCATGAGAAATTAAGAGAAGGATAGTCAACACACATAGTAGAAGGCAGTGATAGTATGGAAAGGGAATAAGTTCCAAAGGATAATCATTCTAGAGTTAATCATGTTAAGGACTTGTGGGACTAAGATAATAGAGAGGAAGGTGACCTAACAATAATTCATGAGATAGTTAGGATAGTGAGGATTGTAGATTTAACAGAGGGCAATAATAGAATTGAAAATGAGCAGAGACCAAAGTGATAGTATGTGGCAAAAGATCATGATAAAAGGTTCACCATTCCTTCCTTCAAGGCCAGATCACAAGTCTTTTCCTTTGATAGAAATCCATGTAATTAATTTTTTAATTGGTAAAGTTAAAGCCATGACACTTTCCTTGATTGTGTTGGTTGCAATGGAGATGTCAAGTGTATTAAATGCATTGGCAAAAGATCAAGCAAAGGACTGCCATAAATACCAATACATTCCAAATTGACTATAGATAGAGGGTAAGCGTAGTTACAATCATGATTTGGTAGAAGACATAATGTAAAATGAAAATACATAAAGACATTCTCAAAGTCACCATAGTTCATGAAAACTACTAAGGATTGAGCCTATGAGGGGCATGCAATGAAGTATTCAACTTTCAGGATGATTTTTGAATCACATCTTACTAGAGGAAAACATGCCAAGCAGTTGTTGCAAAGAATAGCATGTATTAAAGCTCTATCAGAAAAGTTGCAAATGATAATGATTTTGATACTAAAGAAAAAAGGCTGGTATGTAAGAAAATAATGAGTATGAGCTAGGGAAAATGAACACAAGGGGAGTGTCATCCAACATGTGTAAAAGGTTCACAAATGCAAGACAATTAAGTAGTGAAGAATGTAAGATATCATCCATAGGAGTGTGATGAATGTTCTTCATGGTGGGGAAAATGACATGACCAATGAAAGACAGACTTATGGTGCAAGTTGAGTGGAGTCCTCATGAAGAATCAAAGTTCATATGCTCACTCAAGAATATATGACAATCATAAAGTCATAGATGGGAAATCACAAAGATACATTCAAAGTTCTCAAGGAAAGACAGACGCTTAGAAAGGTGGGAAGTCTTTTCCAAAAAAGTGACTGTGAATGGTATCAAGAATATCAAACATGGATAATAAATAGAGGTCAAATAGCTTAGTCACCAAGTAAGGGATAGTCATTACAAGTTGATGACAGTCAAGAAGGAAAAATGCACGATTAAGAGATAGTCATACCAACGAAGATAGTCATGGCCTTATGACTATGAATAAGACAAATTCCATGACAATTTCATGCAAACCTTTATCAACTTTACTGTGAAACACGGTGAGGAAAATGATCATGTAGATTCACTAAGGGTAGTACACATACCTAGCCAAGATGATTATTTAATGTAAGATTATAGAAAAGGGGACAACCCAAAGGGCAGTGAAGAATTGTTGTATGATAGTGCATGAGAAGACAATGGACATTGTTCCGAGTTTTAAGATAGTTAAACCTTATGAAAATCTATAGATAAATAGTCAAGAGACATGTGATAAGGAGTATTATAGTGGGAAATTATGGAGGACAGTCCAAAAGGACAGTCATAGAACATGACAAAAGGAAAGTCATCATAAAGAATGAATGTTCATATGTTCACCAAATGAAAGCACGTGACAATGATTAATTCCTAAATAATATCCTACACCCTCATGAGATACTTACTAATTATTAACAACTTCTCACATGTCCTATGAATGTGGTAAGTGGTTTTGACCATTTCAAATCTTTCTTGCACATGTCTAAAGACTTAAGGAATGAAATTTCTAGCAGTTGGGAAAGTAATGAGCAATCAAGGAAATCATGCAAGTATCTAGGAGGGGATTATGGAGCAGTTAAGGCAAAGAGGATGACAAGGACAGCAAGTAGATATTTTTAACCTGGTATTTTACAAGCATCTAGGGGCAGTTCAAACACCTTCTAGGGATCTAGAAACCTCATCACCAGTTAGAGCACATTTCAAGGAGCTTGAAGAGACCAAGTCAAACAAAAACTTATTGGGCATGCAAAGTAGGTTGTCCTATTTCTAAGCCTTGTAACTTAGTCAAATTTAGTCCCTATATGCTCTCCTATGTTAGGGATGAGACATAGGACCCTTAGGATAGATTTTTTAAAGAGTTCTTTCTTATTTTTCAGCTCAAGAATAAAAATAAGAGCATTGTAACTCAAAAAATTAGTTCTTTCTCATTTTGGGCTATGTATTGTAACTCATGAAGGTTCTTTCCAACAAATAATAAGCATTGTAACTCATTTCCAAGCCTATATGCTGTTTATAAGAATTTTTATCAATAAAGACAAGTAGTTTTTACCTTCTCAAAGTTGTTTCATTGTGTAAACTTCTTCACCATGGTTGATGTAATCTTGTGGTGATGCCTCTTCCCCTTGATTTCTATCCTATTTTCATTATCTTTATGCAGAAAATGTGTACTTTTGCAAGTCATGACTTGTGTTTAGCTAGCTAAGGGCACAATTTAAGTTGTGAGAAATTTTCTAGCTCCTTCTAAATGTTTTCCTAGATATCAAACTTGGTCATGAAATACTTATGCAAGGGACATATGAAATTTTGGGTTGTGTATGTTGTTAGAGTAATAAGTTATTATGCTTAATTTTTTTTTTTTTTGGTCTCGAAGGGTATCCCCGCGGCCCCCGCCCAGCGGCCCACCCTTACACTGGTTCAGGGAGGTGCGAGCGGGAGGCGAGACTAATCCCTACGGTCACGGGATAACCAGCACCGCCCCCCTAGTGTCCGTGACGGGGTTCATACCGGGCTTGAGAGTCGATCCCAAGACCTCGGGGAGCAAACCCGAGACTTGAGACCAACTACTCTAACCCGTGGGGGCAAGTTATTATGCTTAATTAATTACATCACATTGATTAATTAATTAAGTCACTTATTCCTCTTTATTACTTAAGCTAAACTTAGGCACATTAATAATTAATTAATTATTAATTATTAAGTGTGCACACTAGGGTTTCATTTAGGGTTTCTTGATCTCCTTCATAAGGATTGATCACTTTGTAATAATCGATTCTCTTAATGCATTTTTACACTTTGAGGTTTAGAGAACATCTTTTTGGTTCTTCATATCTTTTGCATGTGACAGGTATCCATCTTGCATGCAGGTGATCTTGGATTCTAACATGGTATCAGAGTTCCAGACCTACAGCTGCCTGTTTGTGATTTGAAGATATGGCCTTTCTGTGAGTTTCAAGTGCAAGGGTTTCCACAAGCAATTTTTTGATTGAATCTGGGGGTAGCCTAATTTTCTGTGCATTTTGGGACAAAACGGACCTCGCCATTGAGTCCGCAACGCCCAAAAACCCCCATTTTCATATAAAATTTGTCTATTTTGGTGCAAGTTGGTCGAGAAGGCAAAAAAAATTTGTCAGGGGGCCGTACGGCCTCCCCAGCACGCAGATCGAGGTGAGAAATTCAAAAAAATTCAAAAAAAAAATGCTTTTCTTGGGTTTTGTGCCTGCGCGCCCAGTATAGAAGGGGTCTGCTGCCCGGCGGCCACCGGGCGGCCACCCAAACGCCACCGCCGGCCCACTCCACCACCAGTCCGCCACTGATCTCGCCAGCCCCCCCGGGCTTCACACGCCAGGCTACAGCCATATCAGGAACCCGGAGCTGAGATCCAGCCCCTGCGCC
Organism: Sequoia sempervirens; assembly: GCA_007258455.2. Classification (NCBI taxonomy): domain Eukaryota; kingdom Viridiplantae; phylum Streptophyta; class Pinopsida; order Cupressales; family Cupressaceae; genus Sequoia; species Sequoia sempervirens. Next base: position 38,666 of record VDFB02034632.1, read on the forward strand.
CAACCCCTGGCCATATGGAAAACCAGGGGATCCACCCCCAGCACCAGCCCGCCAGCCCCTGGTCGCCCACAGGACTAGGGGCCCAAATTTTTTTCATTTTGCAGGGGGGCCGATTTTTTGCGGCGACGGCCAGACGGTCGTCAATTTTAACCTCGTGAACAGGTGACGTCAGCATGACGTCAGCGGCCGTATGGCCCTCTTTCCCCCTCCTAACCCTAGTTTGCCCTAAAAGAGCAATTTTTTTCTTTTGGTCATAACTTGGGCATACGGTATCGAAATCGGGAAAATGAGATATCACCGGAAAGCTGGTTCTGAGAAATTTCCAGTAGTGCAGTTTATTTTACAATATGTTTCTGTTTTACTGCATTTATTTCTGTTTGAAGTCAGATGTTGTTTTTGGACTTCCGAGCTCATAACTTTTTGCTACGATGTCCAATTTTTGCCTCGTTTGCGGCATTGGAAAGGTATTAAGGAGCTCTATGTTGCTGTCCATACACTTTTTCTGTATCTATCCTAGGTTTATCAGTTAGTCTAGATTTTTTCCGATGGGTTGTTTGGCGATTACTTGGATATTTTGGCAAGTAATACATCATTCAATAATTGCTTGCTGCTTCATAGATTCCAGAGTTTTTCCCGTTTGGAGTTTTCAAGTGTTCCGTGGCATCGGGTTTTCTGTTGCTTTATCATGATTCCTTGAGTCAATCAGTGACTCTCATCCGGTTTCAGTAGTATACAGAAGAATATTTCCTTGCTTGCCTATATCAAGTTCCAGTGTTACTCTACAGAGTTCTTCGGTGCTTCTTTGCAGCATGTTATCTCATTGTAAGGGGGTTTTGTCCCACTGGTTTTCTTCACTCCTTATTGCATTTGTAAATGGTACCGGAGGCCTAGTTGGACCATCTTTGCTTTCATGCATCTTATTCTAGTGTTTTAGCTTCTTCCTAAGTTCATCTTAAGGGGGGGTGTTAGAGTAATAAGTTATTATGCTTAATTAATTACATCACATTGACTAATTAATTAAGTCACTTATTCCTCTTTATTACTTAAGCTAAACTTAGGCACATTAATAATTAATTAATTATTAATTATTAAGTGTGCACACTAGGGTTTCATTTAGGGTTTCTTGATCTCCTTCATAAGGATTGATCACTTTGTAATAATCGATTCTCTTAATGCATTTTTACACTTTGAGGTTCAGAGAATATCTTTTTTGTTCTTCATATCTTTTTCATGTGACAGGTATCCATCTTGCATGCAGGTGATCTTGGATTCTAACATATGTTTCAATTTAAGTTGTTGATCATATCGTGTTCATTTAAACAAGTGTAGGCCAAAATTCATTTGGTGCATCACCTTATTAGTCTTAGGTTTCAATTTTTGTTTCCTTTCACCCTTTTCTTAGCATACAACAATAGGATAGGTTAATTAGGTGAAGTCTCAAAGGGAACCAACCCTCTTTGGATGTTGATCTCTAGTATCTGAGCCTACACTCAGGGAGATAATCCTATGTTTCAAAAGGTAGTTGAGTTCTACACTCAACAAGGGTGCATAATTTTAGTGACAACAATACCATTTAAGTGATTTTATTAATTTAGGAAAAGAAAGTGCATAAAAAGGAAAAAACCTATTTTTTTATTATTAACTTATTTTGATAAGAATATATTTTAACATTACCTTCTTTTATTTGGATATTCTATCTTGCTTTATTAAGTTTATATAAGGAAAAATAAGATTTATTGAAAAATAAAAATAAATAATTTGATTCATTTATTCTTCTTCTTCTTCTTCTTTTAAGGATCAAATTTTTATTATACAAGGGGAGAGAATGAAATGAAACATGTTTCAAGATTGAATAATTTGCAATTTTTTTTTGTGGATGAACTGAGAGGTTTTGTTTCTACCAGATTATTTGTATTCTTCATTTAATTTTGAAATTTCTACAAGGTTGAGGTAGGGTTCTTCTCATGAAATTATTTTAAAATATATATTTATTTTAGATTAATAGCTAGCATACCTATATTTAGAAAAATCTATGTAAAATACGTTGAGAGATATCCTTCTCGAGGTGCCTATTTTAAATTAAATTTGCACCATATAAATACAATAGGGAAGTATAACAAAAAAAATCAAACAAATGTCAATCCTGTTCTTTCTCTTGGTCCAATATCAATAGTGACTTTTGAAAGTGTCAAACCCTGTGATTTGTGAATTGTCGATGCCCAAGCCAATCTTAATGGAATTTGGATTGTCCTCCCCCTTTGTATTGCTATAATTGGAATTGTATTTGGATTACGGTCATCAAACAATATTCCTGAATAGCTGTCAAACTTAACCATTACATATGTTGGTGGTTCTGGTGGACCACTTCCAAGTTTGTATATAATCTTTCAAATATATCCTAGAGCTCCATTTACAAGACTTTCTTGTATCAAAAGATTTGAAGTCAACATTACCCTAGCATCCTTACTGATCAATAATTCCAGATCAAGCTCATCATTTGAGCATCCTTTTGCTGCATTAATACTCCCTGATTTTGTTGCAACACTACGTGCAACATGATGCTTCAATGAGTATAACATTTTTTTGTTATGGTTATGAACATTATCATTTGTTGAGAACAAATGAAAACCATTGTCAAACTCCTCATTGCTTGCTACATCAATGGTAATAGTGGTTCTTGTCATAAGAAATCTCCAATCATCAATTGTTGGGTTTGCATCTCTAAGATTTGTCAAAAGTTGACAAAATCTTTGTTGGTGGATGTTCTCTCCATCTTGTCTAAATACTTTATCTAAAGTAACCACATTTTTGAATTCTTCCCATAGAAACTTAGCTCTTCTATTGCTTTCATATGCTGGTCTATCATTAATAGGAGGCAACTAACCCAAATCTCCAACCAAAATCATAGATATACCTGAAAGATAAATAATGGAAATTTTGATCAGTACTATATACCTTCATATCTATAGAAATTTCATAACATGAATTATTTTTATTAGAATATAAAATAGTCATTTTTGTTAATCATAATCATGTGTATACCTACAAATTTAATGTTTGCTTTTTGTGGGAATGCTTGTCGAAGTTGAGAATCTATTTCTCTAGCATGTTTTGACCAATGAAGCTCATTTCATCAATCAAAATGTACTTGATGTGTGCTATCTCTTCTTGAAAGATTGTTAGTCTTGCTCCTTCTAGTTGAGAAAAATCTCTTATTGGGATTCTCAATTTTGAATGCACTATGGATGCTCCTATGTTGAATGTTGCAACTCCAGTTAGTGCAAGTGATAGAAGGGGAGAACGACCTAGAATCGCTGAATTTTGAAGAGCTTGACTAATAGCACCAAATAGATATGACTTTCCAGTTCCTGCTATTCCTTGAATTATCATCAGCAAGGGTGATGGATTCTAATTATATGGTAGTGTGCCATAATTATGTTGAGCACCTTTCTCTATTTATCACTAAGGTTTGTATAATATGTACATTGTGGTATGTCATCATGTATGAGACAACCATGATCTCTCATGCCGCTTATGAAATTCATTGCTTGATTTGTGTACACTTCACCTTGGTATTCATTACGCTAGTCTATTTGTCTATCAACATCTCTTCTACCCAACATATCTATTTCAGAAACTTTGATATTCTGACCATTATGTAGTCTGGGTATTATTTCCCATTCATGTTCTGTAATATTTTGTTGAATAACTTCATTGTCTTCAATTTCAAAATCACTAATGTTTTCAATATTTTCTACAGTTTCTCTTTGCTCCACATGCCAAGGGTTATAGTGAAATGACTCCCAATTTGCTATTATAGTCATTATCGTGACCAACATCTTTTTCAACATCACGAAATGGTTTGTACAATAATAACTCTGAGAAGCAAAAGTCAATCCATTTTTCTGACTTACATGGAGGAATGGATAAAAACCTAGGAAATACTTTGACAATAGCAGTTGTTTGTCTTGGATCCCATTTGTTATGTCTTCTTCTTTTAGGATTATATATCCATGATTTGGCTGCATCAATGAGTGTGACAACTTCCATAGCAAAAGGTCTTGTTTTATATCCATCGATGAAATTTTTTGACTATTCTTCATTGTTCTCTTTATCATTTACACTTACAGGTTTGAACACCTCACGTGATACATTTAGATTGAAAAATATTTTGCTACTTTCTACCAATGAAAGTTCTAGTAGCATGTGTCATGTTTCTTGAGCTCCAATGTCTCTTTCTATAACAGTTTCTATCAAAATCCTTCTATATTCTCTTGTAGCTAAATCATCAGCATTTCCTATGTTTGCAAGACACATCAACATCTAGTGGTATGTTTTAGAGATTTTCTTTGCTTTTGCTGCATACTTTGCAATATATTTGATTGCAACATGTTTGGAAAGAACAGGTTGCCAATCTATATTTGCTCTCCATAATTGCAATATGTAGCAATTGTGTGAGTTCACCCTATCATCATTTTTGGCCGGTTCAATTTTTTTTCACCCTTTTGTATGTCTTAATATAATTTGGATCCCTCCAAATTCAATGGCTAGGGAGCATTATATCTAAAATCAATATAAATATGTCATCAATTTTAGTACTTGAGAATTATATTATATTTCACATTGATATAAATATTTTAACTTGTCTAAATAGTTACCTGCGAACCATTGTTCCTCTCTTTTTTTGTCGGCATGCACCTTCCCTACACATTATGTGTCACTCTACATAGTTTAGGACCTCTTCATAGTCATGGTCAACATCTATCTCAACAAGTTGTCTTGTATTTCTAAGACATGGATGCTGAGAATTTTTTTGGAATGCTTAGAGTTGGAAATGCAAATATATTAGTCTAGAAACTGAAAAATGTCCTAATTGATGTCATACACTTAAATCAGGTTTATTAACATCATTTCCTCTTTATCCACCCCATTTTCTCTTAATTGATTCAATTAGCCTAGCTAATTAATTAATTGCATCATTTTTCATCCATTTGGCCTAATTAATTAAATTGGGTTAATTCATCTCTTTTCGTACTAACACTTCATCCAATAAAATTAAATAAATCAAAATATTTAATTTAATCTCTTAAGTCATCTTATTTAATTAAATAACCCTAAGTTATTTAATTAAATATCATTTCCCCTCCCCTATTTATTAAATAATCTAATTTAATAAATGTCTTCTAATATCTTCTAATTCCCTAATTGCATAAATTAAACCTTGTTTAATTAGCAATTAAACTAATTATTCCTCTAATCAAAGGGAATATTCCTATGGAATATTCTTTATCCTTTTTCGCACAATTAAAACTTTGTTTTAATTTATAAAATTCTCTTTTTCCTCACCTTAAAGGAATGTTCCCTCTCCTCCAATCAACTCACTTAGCTTCAAAATCAAGTTAACCCTTCAAACTCTTGAGTAAGTTACCTTTGACCTATGTGAGGAGGTCAAAAATGTGTTTGTTTGAGGCAATTGTGAGCCTTTGATTAAATCTTCATCTTCCATTCTCATCTATTGATGAGAATCCATGATCCATGCCTCTCATCTTTTTTATCCTGAAACGTTGATTGAGATTTTTGATCTCAACCATCCATTCTTCATTTTCTCTCCTATAAATAGATCACTATTTGGAGACAAATGGATCCATGTTTTATTGCAAACTTATGCTGTTAAATTTCCTCACTTCCATACTCTCAATTTGCATACATTTAGCTTATTTTTCAGTTTGTTTTAGTTGCATAATAGCTTCAAGCTTTCATTAATGGCTTCCATGCATCCATCCTAGTTTGTAAATAAATTAGGTTTTTCATCTTTTAGCTCATTTTTAGCTTAAATTAGCTTAGATTAGCTTAGAAATTACATAATTAGATCATTTATATCATAAAATCATGTTTAGTTAGCTTGCATCATGTTCATTTTGTGCATAATTTAGGTTTTCATACACCAAACACCACGGTTTCATCGATTCTCTTCCATAGAATTGACTGAAACAAGCTCACTATCATGGGATTGGGAAAGGGTTGTCGGTCCACATCAACGCGACACCAATTCCACAACAAGATAAAGTTTCAATAGATTAGAGTAGATGTTTTCTTTAAAGCTTTCATAAATTTAGCATGTTAGGTTTTTTGATAAAATGTTTACTTTCAATTTTGATTGATTGATCTTGTTGAGATTCAAGTACCTGTGGCTCCGTTATGCTTCGATTCTTCATGGATCAAGCATAATTCGGCCCATAATCGGTATTTCACATCGACATTCTGGCACTAGGAGGGAAAACTGATCGTTTAACCATTTTTTAGCTTGAAATCCATGTTCATGATGTTTTGCAGGTTGCAGTAATGCTTAAAACACAAACAACGACACTATCTCAATAGTGTCACCACATAGCGATGCCCAAGCAATTTAATATAGCGACGCATTTTTAATTGGCTGATGCTGATTTAAATATAGAAACACATATTTAAATTTGAATTATCATGGATAAAAAATGACGATGCTCACCTTCACCAGACCGATGCTTTTAAAGTTCAAATTGCGACGCACTCGTTTACAATGATGCCCATCAAAACAGTGATGCAGTCATGCTCACTGGTCCTTCTATAGAGTGACACTGAAATTCACCAAAGCGACGCCCAACTTTCAAATTGCGACGCCATCATGTGTAACAAAGGTCAATCAGGGTAAAAAACTTCACGTTTGTTTTTTTGACATGTGACTTAATTTCTTTTGATTATCTGATCACTAATCGATGTCTAACTGTGTTTTCATTGTTAGACTAACAAGGTTTTGTAGGTTTTAAATGCATGGAGTGAAATTGAATACCTTCTCTTCTATCTAAACATTTTATAATTGTAACTAGTGTTCAACACTTTGGGGCAATTATAATCCAATTTCATGCTTTTTTACTTTCAATTTTAGGCAACACACTAGTTTTCCATTGGGTTTAAAATGAACCCTCACATCACATCTTTCAATTGGACTTAAATTTGAATAAGGAAAACTCATCTTTCAATTGGTGCTCTAAAAAGAACTCATCATTACTTTGAGGCTTAAAACAAACTTTTGCTTTAATTGTCTTGCAATTTTCTTGGCAATTTGTTTCATTTGAATGCGTATTCCCTTCTCTTGTGCTTCACGGTGATCTTGAGAATCAAAAGAATTTTAGTGACATTGGTTGTCTAAAAAATTACCTCCATCTTTCAATTTGGGTTTAAAATTGAAGAACCATGCTAGTGTGAGAAAAGGCATAGCGTGTGTTCTCTCTTTGTGCATGCAAACAAAAATGATCAAACTACAGATGTACTTACTCGCTATTGTTCACCTTTAGAGGGTCTACCTTGGTGGGAAAAAGTACTCACCCCAAGGGAACGACCCAAGTGGTAACAAGCATAAGCCAAGCTCTTTCGAACCGCTCTATAAATTTGTGGTTGCAAGGAAAGTTTGCAATCAACGGAGTGATGCATGATAGCTCTCCCCCAGTATCTTTATGATGCGTAAAACCCTTGTTCTAAGGGTTGGGATACCTCTAGAGGGAGTTTATCATAATGTCCTTTGAACCAGATTCCCTTATTACGTACCTTTGTGTAGTAGCGCAAAAATCCCTAATATTTGTTGATGTCAGGAGGCCGGACCTCCGAATTTGTCCCACATATTTGCGGTTCTTAGTAGAGATGAAAAGTTTTCCATGGGAGATTCATGAGAACTTGAATCTTGGTTGACCTGTAGAAGTGAGTGTCGTGGAGGGGAGCCAGTGTGGTCAAGCTTCTAATCATCCGCTCTGAATAAGCGCAGCTAGAGAAATCCAAGTGGGAATACAACAAATATAGCCATTTCTATCCTAGGGTTGTAATGCTTGTGAGTCAGTTTAACACTTTTCTTTATTTCAAAATGATCCAAAAACAAACATTTACTATCCAAAATTTCAAACACTTTGACTCAAATATGGACTTTTTGAGTTAGCCTTGATATTACTGCTTGTCCTAACGATTTATCCTTTGCGATTTCTAAATATCTTGACATTAATCTCAAACCCATATTTACCAAAGAAAACATAGGAAATTATGGCTTTAATCTCATGATTTTCACGAAATGGACATTGTGAAAGTTATGATGTTTTTGACATAAACATCTAGTTTGAAAACATAATCAAAAGATAAGTGTTTGTGGTAAAATCAATTCATTTATCAAAGATAAATTGACAAATGAACCCCACATGACTATTTGGAGAACGATTTGCTCCCGTTGAACAACCTAATCTTCTAGGTGCTATAATTCAGCCAAACTTTGATCTCATAAATGGTGAACAAACAAATCTCATTAGCAGTTTGAGAAGCTTCACTTTTGAAAACAAGGAAACAAACTCACAATGGAGAAACACAACAACCATTTTAGACCAAGAAGAGGAACACATTGATATTGAGGCTTGAAGGCCCCTATTACCACCACCCATGTGGCAATAAATATCTTCCTCTCTTCCATACACTTAAACTATTTCCCCATGATCTCAAGAAAAATCAAGATTCCCAACCCAAAGTCTACCGGTCCTCATTTTAGACTTAGGCATCTCACTCCAAAAGCTCTTAAGAAACACCTTCGAGTAGCTCACAAAAATAGAAACAAGTTGGTAGAAAACTTTTATAGACATGCTTCAAGGTATAGTTTAGAATTGTTTGCATTCTTTTGGAGTCAAAATCCTAGTCTTTTTCATGATACTCAACTCCTCTAGATGATTCATAAAATAGTTAAAATTTGTAGAGAAAAATCACCAGCATTCCCCTTCAAACATAGGAATTGTAGAACAAAGTATAGTCAAAAGTGGGCATCCATATTCTACTACAACTGTTACACTTTGTTGAGAAAATTTTATGCTCGATCTAGGAGAGCCCGAATAGGTTTGAAGATTCCCATCCGTCCTCTCATTTTCTAAGATTTGAACATTTTAGAGGTCTAGCATCATTCTCATTACCTTGGTCTTTTCAAAATGAAAGGTTCACTTTAGGTCAACATTGGGTCCAAAATTTCACTCACCCCTTCATCAAATTCCATCTTTCACCTCATCTATCTTTGCAAAATTTCAAATACACTAACACTTTGGGACTTAAAACATCAAACCAACTTGCTACCTTAGCTACTTTGTATGTGAAATGTATCCTTTTCCATGCACTTAGTTGAGATATTTATCATATGTGAAATAGTTTATCTTGAGGGTCACAAGTCTACCCTAAATATTTCTAAGTTCATTATCATCCTTTATTCCAACATCACAACATCAAACTTAAGTCAAAAAGTGTTGTCCCAAATTGCTTGCAAAGATCACTTCCCACATCACCCATCTTTTCATCCCACATTTTCATCATTTCTCACAAAATACTTAGAGCATCCCTTTTACCTAGGTTTGAGTCAACTAGAGAGTTCAAACATTACAAAACTCAACACAACTCTCCCATAGCTGACACCAAATTTATGGTAAAGATGAGATCACTACACAAGAGAATCATGGAAAAAGAAAAAGTTACATTTACCTCAATTGATCCAAATCCTTTAGAATTTGATCCTAGAAGTCATGTTACACCATCACAACAACCAACATCTCCTTCAGGACCATATGAAATTGAAGACGTCACGAACAACCCATTTGAGCTCACTAGGGAAGAAATTTTAGAACACCAACTTTTTGAACGTGTAGCTCCTATCTCTCCAATGTTTGTAGCATAGAGTTTCACACAAGATTTCACATTTCCATCACAAGGGCTAAGTCAAACTTACATACCTAGTATCACAACCAGCCTTGCTAAAGATTTTGGTCACACCTTACCATTCAAAACTAATACACTTGTGGGTACTCTTGAAACTAATCCTCCACCTCCCACTACCGTTTGGACACCTACCTTTGGTGCTCCTCCCATTCCCAAGGATCCAAAATAGCTACACACTCCACTTGAACTTCACTATTCCACCACCACTTTGACATTTTAGGGAAACCCTTCTTCATCCACACCCATGAGTACCACTAGTATTCCTACCATCACGTAGACCGGTATAGACAAAAAATCTCAAAACAACACACTCGGGCATGTCAATACCATATTACAGAATCAACCCTCAATTCAAATAGGGACATCCTTGTCCAACCCTCTGGTGGGTTCATCCATTCCATCTACCATTATCACATCATCTCCTATCAATCCACCACAAAGCAATCCCTTGGTTACAAATTCTATCAATCTTGGGAGTACCTTGATCATGAATCCTTTATTTACATCTTCTGCACAAGGCAATCCTCAAAATATAGGACAAGGGAATCTTTTCAATCAATGGACTCAAGGTCCTAGTGTGTCATTTCCATTGCAAAATTTAATGACATCATCTTTTTCAATGGCTCCATTTTCTATTCCAAATCAATTAGGACCTCAAACATACATTCCCCCACCTCATTCTACTATGCTGCAAGGAATATTAAACCAAAGGAATCCTCCACCTTTCACTACCAATCCGCTAACCACTCAAAACATCAATATCCCTATTTCTTCATAGATGTCTCAACAACCACCTGATCCCACATTGCAAGTACATGCCTTAGCTTTACAACAAGCACAAAAATCTTATCAACAAGCCGTACAACAACAACAAGAAGCAACTTTATCCCAACAACAAGCAGCCTTAGCACAAAAACAACATCAAGCTCAACAAGCAGCTTTATTAGCACAACAACAACAATAGGCCCAACAACAAGCCCTAGTGTCAAAACAACAACAAGCTCAACAACAAGCCTTACTAGCTCAACAGTACGCCCAACAACAACAAGGATCCTATTTTCCTCATACAAAAAATTATCAATCCAAACACGACAAGAACATATTCATCTCACACACCTTCATACACCCCATATAACTCATCTCTCATCCAACCATATGTTCCTCCACCCAATCCACAAGATGATCTCGCATCACAATTAAAAGCACTTTCACAAGAAATGTAGGACCTTTGCATGGGAAAGACAAAGAAACCTCATACACAGAACTTGTCTCCTTACCCATTTGATCGAAACATAGCAATGATGCCATTCCCTCCTAGTTTTGAAATCCCCAAGTTTGACAAATATAGAGGGATAGGAAGTCCTGTTGACCATATCAAAGAATTTATTGTTATGTGCATGGAAGTGGCTTACAATGATTCATATCTAATGTGCCTTTTCCCTTGAAGTTTAACATGAGGTATTGCTATGGACTGGTTTTCTCATTTGCCTCCTGGTATCAATTTTTTTCAAGAAATCACTGAAAAATTCATCGATCACTTCTCCTTCAATCTTGACATGGACGTTAGTCTAGACTTGAGTTGTACACTCTGAAACAAAATCTAGGGGAAAATTTTGCAAATTTCTTAAAATAATGGAGACAAAGAGCTAGTAAAAGCAAGTGGCCTCTTCCTGACGAACAACAAGTGGGAATAATCATATCCAACCTTGATCCGAATCTATCATTCCACTTGAAAATGCAATGTATCACATCCTATGACGAGATTGTTCCAAGAGCCCTTAACATTGAAAGAGCCTTAATCTCACAAGGAAATACTCAAGCTTACAAAGACAACCATCCTTCAACCAATTCAAATGAAAAACCTCGTGTATGGGATAAGAACAAAAATGTAACAAACGAAGGTGTAGTGGATGCTAAGGTCATACTCAGTGCTCCTAGACCCAACAAAAATCAAATTGCTAACATCCAACCAATTGTGCAACAAATGGTACCACCTTAGAAAAATTAGATCAATAACACCAACATGGAACCAAGGTGAACCGGTAATAGGAACAACTACCCCAAACACAAGTACACATAGTTATCAGAACTTATTGAGACAATCATGAAGAAATTGGTAGAGTCAAATTTGATAACACTTCCTAACTTTGAAAACTACCAAGAACCACAAGAAAAGCCATCCTGGTACAATGAGCACGATCTCTGTGACTTTCATAAAATAAAAGGACATAAAATGACAAACTGCATGAAATTTAAGAAAATCATCCAATATCTCATAGAGAACAATACCATATCTGTTGAGGTAACAACTAGAAACCAGGATGTCAAGATATACAAGACCCCTATGCCTAATCATAACAAAGCTAACAATAATGGAAAATGTAATTAGGTTTCCACAATCCATAAGAATTTATGTCTGAATGCTTCTGGATTTGATTGTGTGTCCACTTTTTTCATCAACGTTTCGGATCACACTCAGTGAACCATCATCAGGATAGAGAGAGTTGAAAAAGATGATGGTTCACTGAGTGTGATCCGAAACGTTGATGAAAAAAGTGGACACACAATCAAATCCAGAAGCATTCAGACATAAATAATGGAAAAGCTAAGGATTACACCAATGTTCAACATACCTATTCCAATGTAGTTTCCTCCTATGATAGCGTTATCATTGTTGTCACCATCAAAGGAGCTAGTACGGAATGTGGAGTCACCACATGACATCACAAAATATCTGTTCAAGGAGCTACCCCAACTCAATCTAGGACACAACCTACTTTTCCCGCATCTAATCCTAGTAAGTACAATCTTGTAGATCAACTTAAACAGACCCCCACTCAAATATCAATTTTGGAACTCCTGAAGTTATCTCTTGCACATAGGGAAATACTGGAAAAAGCCTTGTCTAAGTCATCTGTTCCCGAGAACATTGATACAGATCAATTTCAAGCTATGGTAGGGCATATCACCAGCCATCTTCTTACCTTCTCTAAACAAGATTTACCATACCATAACTGTGCTTTACACCTTGAGGTTGTCATTCATAAAAACAAGGTCAAAAGAGTCTTGGTAGATGGAGGCGTTGGTCTAAACATTTGTACCTTGCAGTTGATCAAGCATCTAGGCTATTTAGAAGATACTATTGAGAAGACAAAGAGTACCACCATCAGAGCATATGACGACCAAGAACAGGTATCACAAGGAATCATAGCACTTCCAATCCAAGTGGGACCTCTTATTGTAGAAAATACATGCCAAGTCCTTGATCTTGATCTTCCCTATAATATACTACTTGGTCAACCTTGGATCCATTCTTTGAAAGTTGTAGCCTCAACCTATCATTAGTGTGTGAAGTTTCCTTTTGAGGGAAGAGAAATCACTATCCATGGAGATCCTAAGCCTTTCTACTACTGCAAGAGCCTTGAATCCAAGTTTTATAAGATTCCCCAAATACCCAAAAATGATAAAGGATTTACACCATCAAGCTCATTTGTTGACCCATCATCTCTAGCCTCTACCTCAGCATCCCAAGTACCAATTGTGAAAAGCATACCCGATGTCAAAGCAGTAATCCAAGATGATGGTTGTAGAAGCTACAAAATATTGAAAGACACCTTTTTCTTGGGAGAATTACCTATTTCTCCTCAAATTCATGGGAAACCAACATCTAGCACCAAAGAAAAATCAACACGAATTCTCTTGCTCAGATTCTCTTCTTCTGTTCTAGCACTTAATCTTCTCAACTCCAAAATATTATACAAACTCTTTGGTAAGCCATACATAATGTCAACAAGAACCTTATTGAAAATGCTAATATGTTTTACTGTGGCTTCCTCAAGAATTCTTTGACCAGATTCATCAAAAGCTTCATACAATTCACAGAGGGGCTTAAGATTACCATCCTTGACAATTGCATTCTCAACTTCCTCAACTGACATGGCAAGTTTGTCAATTTTTTCCTTCTTTTCCTTTTCTTCTTTGCCAAAAGATTTTCTCTTGTCTAGCTTTACAACCTGAGTTCCGGTAGCCTTCACTTCTCTCAAAACTTCTTCTGATTCTATTTCCTCATCTTCTGAAACAACTTCATATGTTCTTGAGCTTTTATTTTTCTTCCTTTTACCGAAAGGCTTGTCTTGAGCTAGCTTGGTTGCAGGGGAATTCCTAGTAGACTAGTGGGGGGAATAAAATGTTCTTGGACTAGCTTGCCCTTTCTCTTTTGCTGCTTCAGCCTCTTCTCTCTTCCTTCTTACTTCTTTCAATTTTTCTACTGGTATGCCGATATTTTCTGCAAGAACTTCTACCTCTTTCCTTAATCTCCTAGTTATCACTTACTTTTTCAATTCTCCATGAATTTGCATACTTTTCTTTTCATAGTTTCCAAACCTTTCTTCTCCTTGATCCAAAGGTGAACTCAACAAGTGTTCAACATACATTTTCAAGATGTTTTCCTCTACTTCATAACCCATAGGCATGATCCATATGGTTCTGGGATCAACAACTTCCATATGACATTGGTCAATATCTACCATGAAGTAGATAGTGTCTTTGTATTGCTCCAAAACTAAAGTGGGAATTCTTTCCTTGACATGCATCATATCCTAGAATTTTTTGAAGTACCCCCAGAGGGTAGTATTTCTCACTTGACGATCACCAATTCCAAACAATGTGTTCCTTATCTGAACAACTACAGGTTAATTATTTTTCCAATGTACTCTTCTAATACTCAAAACTTCATCCATGAAATAGAAAAACAAACACAATAGCAGGTTACCATATTTGAATGTGTTCTTCTTATCTTTCTTGATTTTGCTCATATTCTCCAACAACTGAATTCTTAGTAGCTCACACAAGCCATAATCTGTATTTTTCTTCACCATTTCATAAGCAGCATAGATGGCTCTACCGAATATAGAATTATCCCAGCTAGAATGGTATATCTTATAACTGATAACCATTGATGAAAATTTCACATCTACTTCAGCATTGTCTGCTATTTTCATTGCCCTTCTATCCCATTGAGCACCTGTTGCCTCTGAAACCTTCTCATTCTTCACGGATTTCAAGACTAGAATTCTACCGGTGGAATTCAGACCTGTGACTGCACATATCGCCTCTTTTGTGATCTTGAAGGGTATGCTTAGCCACATGAACTTTTCATGAGCACGACTCAAAATGTATTTAACCCATTCATTCTCCTCAAATATGGGGAATTTCACAAACTACGTGAACTTCTTATCTTCGAGGGTGTGGTATTCTGGTTTAACAGTGAAGTATTCTCCAAGTATATAGCTTGAATACAAATTCATTATTTGGGAGGTGCCTAATTCTTCAATGTTAGCATGAACATAAGCCCTAATATTCTCAGTATGTAGAACACCGTACAACACAGATGAAAACACACTGAGAGGCTCAGTCTTGACAGACTTATAAGGGTGCCATTTAAACTTAGGACAAGGTCTGTCCTTGAATTTGACTACTAGAGGAGTGGACATTCTTTCAAATTCACAAATTTACTAGTTTTTCAATAAATACCTTTTCGTCGGATCAAGGTTTGATCACAGATTCTTCTTCGCACTCTAAATATTTCCACAATTCAACAAAGTTCACTACAAGGCTCTTCAAACTGCTTTCCTCTAAAATGCAAAGTGACAAATGAAGGATAGGAATGGATTTTTATCATTCGCACAACTAACCCTTTTGACACAATAAATGCTTTTACCCTAGTACATCTGGTTGCTCTGTTTCATGCACTGAGATAGATAAACTTTCTGTGGATCTTCTATACTACATAATACCTTCTCAAATCGGTTGAATAACATCTGAGAAGCATTGATCCACCAACTGGACTAGTCCACATTCTAGTAACAACTTCCTACAGGGGGTTAAATGATTTTCCTGACAGCTCCCCCTAGGCCAAAGGCCTAAAACTAATTCTCAGAGGAATTACCAGAAGCAGGTTCTGGTGTAGGTACATTTTCTTCAACAGAGGGTTCCTTCTTTACCCATTTCTTTTGCATCTACCTTCTGATCACATCTGTAGTAATTCTTTCTTTTCCTTTGACATCCTGCTATATGTTTTGATTTACCAGGCCTCTTATGTTCCAACAAAATCTAGTAGTATGGCCGAATTTGTTGTAGTTGTAACACACAACATTTATTTGTTCAGACCAACTGTTCCATTGATTTTTCCTTGATATGCATTGGTTAGAAATATGCCCAATTCTATTGCATGCATAGCATTGAACATCTCTATGAAAATTATTCATCACAATTCTACATTCACTTGACTTATGACCATACTTATAGCAATTAAAGCACTAACCTAAGAATAATGGTCCTCTTTGATTCATTCTGCTCCTACACTGAGAAGCCATATGTCTAAACCTATTGCAAGTAAAACAATAGCCATTAAATCTCTGAGCATTAGGTTTTCTTACCAGATTCCTTGTAGCTCCATTCATCTGATTTCCTTGCTGAAATATTCCTTGTCTGAAATTCCTTTGTCCAGAGTTCCTTTGACCAAAGTTCCTTTGTCTAGATCTGGAACTTTCACCTTCCTCATAGGCAAGACCTCGCTTGTCACAATCAATCCTCTGACCTTTAATCAGTTCATGAAGCTTGGCTGAGCTTGCTTTGAATTTCTCCTTGTACTCATTTGCAACAGTAAGTTCATTTATGAGATCATCAAGCTATTTTTCAAGCACCTCCTCATTGTTCTTAGATTGTTCCAATTCATTGTCCAATTGATTGCATTGTTTAGATTTTTCTTTCAAGGATTGAGCAAGCTTTTCTTCACTCTTCTTTCTATCTTCAATCTCCTTGGTCATCCTCATCATGATAGATTCCATCTCAAGGACAACATTTTCTCTGGAGAACTTTTCATATTCTTCTGTTTTCACCTTCAAGGCATGACTTAGTTGTTCATATTCCATGCTTCTATTCTTCTGCTTAAGCTGATCACATAATTATTTTCTTTTCTCCCTTGATTCATTGATCTTGTCTTTCAATGACTAGAATAATTTTTCTGCATTCTCAAAATTTTCTTGCAATTCCTAGTTCTCAGACTTGAACTGGTCAAGATCATCCAGGGCCACAATAAGTTGTTGTTGAAGACTGCTTGTATCCATTGAAAACACTTTCCAAGATCTCCTCAAGCTATTAGACTTCTTTCAAGGAACTAGCTCTGATACCAATTGTTGAAAACAAGCAACACTGAGAGGGGGGGTGAATCAATGTTCTGCAAAAAATAAATTTATTATTCTGATCTTTAATCCACTTAGAACATTCAACCAAAAGTAATATGCAGAAACAAAAAGAAAATAAGCACAACACCATAACACAAGGATTTTTACGTGGAAACCCTATTAGGGGAAAAACCACGGTGGATGGCCAATCCACAATAAGTTTTGAGTATACCCAAAAGAAAGATTACAAAATGGGAACACACTTGCATTTGGGCACACTACCTAGAGCTCACTGCTCAAAATAGGAAGGCTCACTACCTTACAAAGATTTGGATTAGATCCAAGATAATGAACTGAAAGATTAGCATTTACAAATGCTTGATTAGAGTTTCAGTTAGGTTGTACTGTTGATCTTCTGTCCTTTTGACTGATACTGAACTTCTGCTCTGCTCTGCTTTGATTCACACCACAAAATATTTATGCGCAAGTGAAACTATGCATAAAATCACTCTAACACTCTTCAGATATTCATAACACACATTGAAACACCTTCTACATATATCAAAGTGATATAATCGATCAACTATAGATATCCGTGACTAAGGATTTAATCACTACAAGTCGGCTCCAATAAAACTTAAAGATATTTACAACTGTCGGCTCAAATCATGAACAAAATTCAATGTGCATCCACAACGATCGACAACAACTTAGCTTGGACCCAAAACATAATGAGCAACCACAAAAATATTTGAATAAAAATTCCTCGAATATCCGCAATACATTATATGAACTAAGTTGGCCCCAAAATACTGATAAACAAAAAATTACCAACCAGATCTCCAATCTTACACAAAGCTTGGTACGAGGCACTGATATTTCCAGATAACATAAGAAATATACTGATAAACCTCCCGTGAGATCCACAACTTAAAATACCAACTGGAAATTTGCACGTGAGTTGATGAACTCAAAACTGCCAGATACTTTATTTATCCTGACTGTCCTTAGTCTACCTACCGGTAGAAGGAATGGTGTCATGCAGATCCAATTACCGACTAGGGTTTCCATCAATGAAAACACCAAAGCATAACTGTAGTCTCTTGCCAACAATCTCCCCCTTTGGAATTGATGGCAACACTTAGTGAAAAATGACTAAGTGTCGGATCAAAACCAACATGAATTACACTACCACTTCAAAATTTCAAAAAGAGACTTCAATCGGCTCAGAAAAACAACTCCCCCTACGATGACTATACATTTTTCACTATACACTTCTCCCCCTTTAACATCAATGGAAAAAATTGGGAAAACCGAAACAAAATTCCAAAACTGTATAGGCAAGAACTTGTAACTTACAAAAGTTTGAAAACATCTGCAAAGTCTTGCTTCAACACTCTTAAATTGTCATCGCAAACCTTTTTGAGACTCTCCAAAATTGTTATGTGACCACACATTAAATAAGATTGAGCTTCTGCAAATTCTAGATTCATTGGGTTACTAACTGCCACAACAGCTTTGACTTCCTTCAAAGCACTCACCATTATCTAAATCTTTAGATGAGTTAGTCCTCTGAGTTCATTGACTCTCCCAACAATCCTGTCAAATTCATTTTTCAAGCATCTTACTTTGTCAAGTAGAGATGTTACTTGACCTTCTTGCTATGCAACATCACTAGCTAATGGATCAAAAGTATTAGAAATGATAGCCAATTGATTTTCAAGATCCTTCACCTTTTTCTCATTACCTTCGGTAAACTTGGACAACACCAAACATGCCTTATAGGCCTTTCCAGCTTCAGATATGGAATCTTGAATGTTCTTCATGCAGGTGGCTAACGGATTCTTATCCTTTGCAATCACTTCCTTTAACCAACTAAGTCTCTTATTATTAAACTCTTTTTGAATTTTATCCTCAACATATTTCTCAAGAGACTTGAATTGAGTACTTACAACATTTATGAGCTTCTTTAGCTCACCGAAAGAGGAACTAGATGGATCCATGACATGATTAGGCATTAATTTCTGCAAAACTCCAGATGCAAGGCTTAGCAATTCACTATCCTCTATGTGAGACTTCAGAATCTTCTCACTGGCCTTATCTTGAGCAATTGATGCGACCTTCATCATCTGAATTGGGGACAAAGTAGAAAGATTGATTGAGCTTTCATCCAATTCAGGATCAAAAACTTCATGTTGCTCCACCAAAGTTCTCTTCACTGCCTTGGGAGTGTCTCTTGCCTCCACACTGATTTCCTGAACCTTTACTTCTGCAACCTTGGATTCTTCAAAGACTATTTCTGGATTTCCTTCATTCACCTAAACCTCTTCATTTTGCATCTCCTTCTCCTCAGCTATCACCACCTTAGGAACTTCAGCTTCCATAGGCGTCTCTGTAGTTTATACATTAGGAGGAATATGAAAATCCTATGCATCTGCATTCACTTCCTCATACTCCGAAACATTTTTAGCATTCACTTCTTCAACATTTATCTTATTCTTTGACAAAAACTCTTCCAAAATTTTCTTGGTTTCACTAACAACATCAGTTTCACCAATCATGAGTTTATTCACCCTTGTCTTGCTCTTGAACTCCTTTTTAGCTTTTTCAAGGAGTGCATTCATCTCCTCAATTGACATTTCAGGACACAAATCAACACGAATTCTCTTCCTTAGATTCTCTTCTTCTGTTTTAGCACTTAATCTTCTCGACTCCAAAATATTATACAAAATCTTTGGTAAGCCAGGCATAATCTCAACAAGAGCCTTATTGAAAATGTTCATATGTTTTACTATGGCTTCCTCAAGAATTCTTTGATTGGATTCATCAAAAGCTTCATACAATTCACAGAGGGGTTTAAGATTACCATCCTTGACAATTGCATTCTCAACTTCCTCAACTGACATGGCAGGTTTGTCAATTTTTGCCTTCTTTTCCTTTTCTTCTTTGCCGGAAGATTTGCTCTTGTCTAGCTTTACAGCCTGAGTTTCGGTAGCCTTCACTTCTCTAAAAAATTCTTCTGATTCTGTTTCCTCATCTTCTGAAATAGCTTCATATGTTCTTGAGCTTTTATTTTTCTTCCTTTTACCGAAAGGCTTGTCTTGAGCTGGCTTGGTTGCAGGGGAATTCCTGGTAGACCTAGTGCGGGAAGAAGATGTTCCCGAACTAGCTTTCCCTTTCTCTTTTGCTGCTTCAGCCTCTTCTCTCTTCCTTCTTACTTATTTCAATTTTTCTACTGGTATGCTGATATTTTCTGCAAGAACTTCTACCTCTTTCCTTAATCTCCTGGTTTTCACTGACTTTTTCAGTTCCCCATGAACTTGCATAATTTTATCTGCATAGTTTCCAAACCTTTCTTCTCCTTGATCCAAAGGTGAACTCAACAAGTGTTCAACATACATTTTCAAGATGTTCTCGTCTACTTCATAACCCATAGGGATGATCCATATGATTCTGGGATCAACAACTTCCATATGACATTGGTCAATATCTACCATGAAGTAGATAGTGTCTTTGTATTGCTCCACAACTGAAGTGGGAATTCTTTCCCTAGCATGCATCATATCTTGGAAGTTTTTGAAGTACCCCTAGAGGGTAGTATTTCTCACTTAACGATCACCAATTCCAAACAACATGTTCCTTATCTGAACAACTACAGGTTCATTATTTTTCCAATGTATTCTTCCAATACCCAAAACTTCATCCATGAAATAGAAAAAACAAACACAATAGCAAGTTACCATATTTGAATGTTTTCTTCTTATCTTTCTTGATTTTTCTTAGATTCTCCAACAACTGAATTCTTAGTAGCTCACACAAGTCATAATCTGTATTTTTCTTCACCATTTCATAAGCTACATAGATGGCTGTACCGAATACAAAATTATCCCGACTAGAATGGTATATCTTATAACCGATAACCATTGATGCAAATTTCACATGTACTTCAACATTGTATTCTATTGTCATTTCCCTTCTATCCCATTGAGCGCCTATTGCCTCTGAAACCTTCTCATTCTTCACAGATTTCAAGACTGGAAGTCTACCGGTGGAATTCAGACCCATGACTACACATATTGCCTCTTTTGTGATCTTGAAGGGTATGCTTAGCTACATGAAATCATCATGAACATGGCTCAAAATGTATTTAACCCATTCATTCTCCTCAAATATGGGGAATTTCACAAACTGCGTGAACTTCTTGTCTTCTAGGGTTTGGTATTTTGGTTTGACAGTGAAGTTTTCTCCAAGTATACGACTTGAATACAAATTCATTATTTGAGAGGTGCAATGTTAGCATGAATATAAGCGCTAATATCCTCAGTATGTAGAACACCATATGACATAGATGAAAACATCCAAAACATCCAAAACATCCAAAACATCTCAAAAAATCCCAAAAACATTCAAATATTAAGAAAACACAAAAACATTTAAAAATAGAAAATCACAAAAACAATAGAAAATGTTCAAAATACCTAAAAAGCCTCAAAACATGCAAGAAACCCTAAACAACCTCAAAAAATTGAAAATCCTAAACATCCATATAAACAGTCAAAAAGACCAAAAAAAGCCTAAAAACATTTCAAAATACCAAAAACAACCTCAAAATATTCCAAAAAAATCCAAAACCATCCATCCCATCTCGCTTTCACCCGCAATAAACTTTAACCCATAATAAAATGATCGTCACCTTCACTCTTTGGCAAAACAAGTAAAAAGCAATTATAGCAAGTTGTAAAGTGCAAACCTAAAAGTCAAAATCTAAAGTCTAAATTACCGGTAAATGTGTTAGTGAAGTTTATAGCAATAGCTCATCTTAGCATCATCATCCCAACACCAAACAACCCTTTGATCAATACGTCTTAGGATGTATCCTTCCTGTGATGAACATCAACATGAGACATCACTTTAGCTAAACTTAAACTAGGCATAACACTGATTGTTTATCTTTGATCTTTTCTTATGATTTATCTTAATGACCCATTCTGAGGACCTCTCGATGATGTCTATCTAAAATAATTTAGACAAAAAGGAATGGGGCATTGATCATTATATTTCATTTGTTGTGCTTGTGGATACTCTTGTAAAATAATCTTGGCGCATACTTGCTTAGTTGTGTGTAGGAAGGTCGTTTGGAGTATGTTGTTGACTATTGAGTATGCTTTGGTCCAATATATCCTAATCTTCTAGCTTACATTCCAATGAAGTTTCCATATGTCAAGATGTGAAGAATGTAAGGAAAATTAGATGCGGAAACAACTCTCCTAATGTCAAAACCTCAGGGAAGAATGCAAAGATACCTTTTAAAGTTACAATTACAGTCCAATTAAGATGCACATGAAAGAGATAACAAAAACATAGTATTTAGAAACACACATATGTGTTAGTGTAGGTTTTTTATTTTCCTTATGTTTGGGGTATTTATTTTTTCCTACACATATTATTTAAGCTTGCTTAGGTTTATTAGATGTGGTAATGTGAGGACATGTGGCAAAATACAACAACTACATGTGTCACTCTCTCCCCACACATGGGTAGTTGAGTTACACATCCTCTTTTGGCTTGTTGTGCCACCTCTTATAACCACTATTTTGTTTTTACCTGAGTAGTTTATGGGGTAGTTGGGTTTCTCACCCTCTTTTGGATTTATGTGCCACCTCTCTCCTGTCTTCACTTGAGGAGGTTATGCCACATGTCTTGTCATTTACCAAGTAGGTGATAACCTCCCACCTTTTATGGGTAGTAGGAGTTAATGCACCTCTTGGATGTATTTGCCCTTATTTTTCTATTTATTGAGCACTCTCCTCTCACCTTCACGAACTCCATGAACATGAACTTCAGCTAGTTCAACTGATTCAGCTAGTTCGATGATCGTTCTGTGAGAGTGACGAGAGTATTCTCAAAATTCTCTTGCAGTGTTGTCTCTATTTTCTCTCTTTCAGATTTCTTCTCCATTCTACTATTTTGATTTTCAATCACTTGTTGAGTGGAGTGCATATGATCTACTACCGACAACAGATCCTGTCTCGGTTATTGCAGAATCCAACATGGTATCAGAGCAGATTTGTTTGGTATAGCTCATTGCTTTTTCTGAATTTGCTTTGAGAGATTTGAGACTAATATATTGCTGAAGTTTTCCTCAAAACTAAGTATGCTCTTCTCCTGCATCCATAAATGACTTGGAGAATCAGAACAGTTTAAAGGAAAATCAACAACTGTTTAATCTGGTTATATATGCATGTGTTCCTGTGAGATTTGAGTGATTGCAGTTTTTTGGTAATATTGGAGGCTTTTTCAGCATTTCCAGAGTGTCAAAAAGGCTGTAGAAAGTCAAGATTGACTTTTACTTCACCAAAATCAGAGATTGGAGGACACAGTAAAAATCAGAGTAATTTTTTTTTCTAAATTTTTTTGGAGCCGTTTTCATTTTGGTTTCAAAATTCCAGCTTTCACTCATTTGCAGAAAAAAATATTTCTGGGTTTTATTTCCAGGGTCGAAAAACCATCTGGGTAGTCATTATATTTTGTAGAAAGTTGATAAATTGTGCAAAAATCAAGTCAGAAATAGGTGTGAGTCGTTTATGACGGGCAGATTTTGCACCGTTCTTCAAAGTTGCATAACTTTTGCCTCGGGTGTCAGATTTTTGCAAACGAGTACTTTGCGGAAAGCTGGAAAGGAGAACTTTCCATTCATGAAGGTATTGATAAGAAAAATTACATCTTTCTATCAGATATTACAGGTTGAATCTGCTGCATTTTTTTACCTTCCGTAAAACATATCTTTCACTTTTGTAATCTATTTTTCAAAAAAGAAATAGGTGTAAGAAAGATATTGAAGGGTAAATAACAGCTACAAGGCTTTCTTTTTCAGATTTGATTTCAAAATTAATTTGAATCATATATTGTAATTTTGGCTATAAAGAGCCTTATAAGCTTTGTAATCTGGAAAAGCCTTGTAAATGCACTAATCATAAAGTGCCAACATTGTAATATTTGGGGGGGGTGATTTTTGATACTAGTGGAAAGGGGAGGTGTCTCTTGATGTCTCTATTTTACATTCATTTAAAGTGAATTTTTTGTATCAATCTTGGGGGATTATACAAACAATTTGTAATCATGAACTGAGATAAAGTTCCACTATTGGGGTTTAATCATGGATATTAGTAATGAATTTCACAAATCTGTTGTAAGGCTAAATTCAGAGAACTACTTTTCTTGGAAGAAAGGGATAAAGAATCAATGCCTTGAGCAAGATCTACTACCCTATCTCCTTGGACTCGTTCTTGAGCCAAGCGACTATGATAAGAAGAATGCATGGTTTAACAACAATGACATGGTCTATGGACTAATATGTCTTACTATATCTGAGGATATTTTGCATCATATTGAGCATACTGAGTGCCCTTTCACTGCGTGGACCATCATCCAACAGTTGTATGGAGATATTGAATCTTCATCTAAAAGTGATGCTTCCTTGGATGACCAAGCAGCTACTGAGATTCATGATGTCTCTTCTCAAGTGGAAATATCTTTATTGGATGATCAATTCATTGATACCCCATCACCTGTTGCAGATTCAGATTCCAAAGATGCTTCTTCAAGAGCTTCTAGTGATTCTTTGCAGCAGGACATTCATTGTCTTTCAGATTCAGCTTGGGATGATCTCTTGATAGGTATTTCAAACTTGTTTATAGAGACACATATTGCAGATTTGGGAGACACTATTGATGATATTCATCTTCTCTACAATGAAGTTGAATTTTCTTCAAATGTTGTGAGGGGTCACTTTGATCCTCCTCTTCATTCTCTACATGATCATTCTTTACAATTTGACACTTTGGATCATCATTTGGAGGAGACTTCTTCAGAGGAGATATTTGAGTCTTTGGATTATTCTCTGCATCATTCTCTAGGAGATTTTGATTTGTCATCTTCAACAGTGTGGCCTAGAACGCTTGATTTGATTGTGGCAGCTTTCAACATGAACATGGGGGTACTTGAGCCGACTTCAAAGACTTCATTCATTCTGCACTTTCTTCCTACATATTCCTTTCAGGAGTGGGGAGATAGCTCGCATACACCTTTGGTTTTGTTTCTTCCTAAGGGGAGGAACATTGTTCGACGATCGTGGACCATCTTCTACATCCAGTTTCGAGCATCTACCTTTGGATCTATTTTGGGGGGTATTTTCTCTCTCTATTTAGGGGGGGCTATTCCTTTTGATGGGGGGGGCTTCTTCTTTTGGGGGGGATATCTATGTACATGGGTACCTAACATGGCCTCATTTGCCGGGACCCATCTTTTCACCCACCTAAGCTACGCTTAAGGGGGGGTGTTAGTGTAGGTTTTTTATTTTCCTTATGTTTGGGGTATTTATTTTTTCCTACACATATCATTTAAGCTTGCTTAGGTTT